>MQRK01223010.1:28559-38748 GCA_001938485.1 Girardia tigrina | reverse complement strand
AATATAAACGCACATTACAAAAAAAAGAAAATTTATTCAACAAAGAAATACTTACACGAAAAGACATTTAAACATTCACAGTGCAATTAACATACAAAATGTATAAACAAAAATAAAACAGTAAGAAAATTAATGTGATATGTTTGATTTGTATCTTAAATGCAAATTTAAAGATAAAATGTAGATATTTTCGCGGAACACTGAAAGCGGATTC
Organism: Girardia tigrina; assembly: GCA_001938485.1. Classification (NCBI taxonomy): domain Eukaryota; kingdom Metazoa; phylum Platyhelminthes; order Tricladida; family Dugesiidae; genus Girardia; species Girardia tigrina. Next base: position 38,534 of record MQRK01223010.1, on the reverse strand, counting down.
GCGGAACACTGATGTGCCGCGGAACACGGGTTGAGAACCACTGGTATAGGAATTGAAGAAGAACATCGATAAATGGCGTTGTTGAAAGTAGTTATAGGGATTTTATTAGTTTATGTAACAGTTGATACCTAAATTATTTAAATATTTCGTAAAAAATTGTGTATTTTGTGTTTGTTTAGTGAGAATAGAGTGATTAAATATTTTAAAATAGAAAACTGAAATTTTAAGGGCAATATAGTGGAAAAAATTGATTGTTAAAAACGTGGTAATATAAAAAGCTCTTTTTATACATGTAATTATTATAAATTACAAAACGTCATTTTATAATAAATGATTTTATATTTCGATAATACTTTAAAATTATTTATTTCAACAGTAGTTTTATAGTGCTTTTATGTTCAGCAATATTGCTGCTATCACATAATTGATGAGAAAAGGTTATTGGAAAGAGTCTCGTGTGAGGCATTCAGAATTGAAGCGGTTAATCCAGCAATTAATGCCCAATCAAGTGACTCATCAAATTTGTTGAAAGTGTTTGCGTGAATCATTAATTACATAATAGTTATGTTATATCCAATGAACATTTATAAGCATTAACAGCTAATCAGAATTGCCTGATGATGACGGATATTCAATCGAAATATATTGCTTTAATAAAATCTTTCATCATAAAGTGACGTTTTTTAAATTATCATTAATATTAGTATTAAAGGTACATAAAATATCTCCACAAACCTTAAATTAAACTCTTCTCCCCAAAACAACATATCTGTCATTGGTTTCGTGGTCGTCCGAGCGTGGAGTGTTTCATCCAAATAAATCTCACAAAAATATCTACGATTAAATATTAATGATTAATTAATCAATTATTAATTTGTGGTTTTTGTTTTACAATATTGTAGTGACCGTTTTTGTAAAAACTTTGACAGTCTAACAAATCAATTTTATTTTTATAATTTTATTTTAATTTTATTTACAAATCCGTTATAACGATTATAATCAATCTCAGCTTGGACAAACTAACAAATTTAAAATCGAATTTAATTTTAAATTGTGAAATGACAAATTAGTTAAATTGGATTCATATAGAAAATAAAAAAAATATCTGGTTGTGCTCAAAATGAAACATTGTTCCTCAAAAATTTGTTTAAAAAATCATTGTTTGTTAGAAATAAAGTTTTAGGTTCTTGACTTCTTCTATTGGTCAAGAACCCAACATATATATATATATATATATAATTTTGGTAATTGAGTTACGTTTTTTAATATATTAGGCTAATATATAATTTTAATAATTCATTTAATTTTTATAATAAATATGAAAATTATTTTTAAGGCAAATAATATTAAAGTTTAATTTTATTGGTTAATATTTTAGTTATTTTATTCTATGCATTTTTCGGACGGAAGCTTATGAATCTGGACAATTACAATTAATCAGCTTCCTTATACATATTTATCATATCACTTTACTTTAGTTAATATATATATATATATATATATATTTCATCAAAGTTTTGCCAATGAACTATAATACTTATAACTTTGGTTTCAAGGAAAGGTAAAATTACAAATTCATTTATCTTTGTGGATTATATTATGCATGAAAACATAAAGGATATTCAGTCCTAGAGTTCCTCGACGTCTCGAAACTATCATAAAGGATTCCTCGATTCAATCAAGATCGAGCAGGGGTATTTAACTGGGCCATAAAAGACTGTAATATATCTTAGCAAAACTGCTCTTATTTCGCCTGGCCTCTACATTCCTCATAGCGATTGTTAATATTTGCCAACAGAATTTTATATTAGAGAATGAGTTCCGAGAAATTTATGATAATTTATAAAAATGAGGCGTTTTAATATTTTATTAAGCGTAAAATAAAATCGATACATTTATCATTTAGTAATGAATATTTAATACATAATTTTAAATGGTCATAGTAAATTATTAATAAGACTTGAAGCAGAGAATCGTTCCTCACTCCATCGAATCTCTCAAAATTGTCTCTCAGAGAATTATGTAACGTTACGTCACGATAAAATTTGATATCCGCTTAAATATTTGTGTAAATATTTATTCTCATTAAACAAAATAGTTGTGCCAACAAACACATCAAACGAAATGGGAAATTTCTAGTAATTTTTTTTAAAATAAAAACATGAAAACACTTAACAAAATGCGATTCAGACTCTCAGGTTCAACAAATCCTTCTCTCACCTCTTCTTGGGACTCACATTCTTCGCTTCTTGGATCCACAGATTCAAAGAAATCTCCTTCCGACGTTCATTCTGTTGATTTGGTTTGACGACTCGAGTTAGACTAAAAGATTAAAAACGCAATTTAATTCGTAATAAATTGCAAAAAAACAGATTTAACATCATTTTTAGTTACGCAATGTCGATGAAAAATATTTTTGGACAGACAATAATGAGAATAAACGTTTTTAAAACCCAATTTAAATATCAGACTTCTCTCGAGATCGGATCAATTTACGAAAATTTACAGACAAATCCAAAATTAATCTAACTGAGATCTCCAATTTCAAATTGTAAATGTTTAATAAAAAAAGTGATACACTTTCGTACTTTTAAGACGAATGTAGTGAAATATTGTTATTATAGTCACATATGCGCAATCCCGTTAACTGATACGTGCCAGCGTTAACTCGTGCCACCGCGAGCTACGGACAACAGGTAATCAACGATTGACAAAAACCCTCGGACAAAACTTTTTTACTTATTCCTTTAAATGTTAAAATAATATAACCGATAAAACTTAAATTATTTGTGGCTGGATTTAGATCCAATTTAATATTTGTTAATTTTAGTGACATGTATGAAGTGATATACATATAAGTTAAATAATAGAATCAAGATCTACAATTTGATAATCATTTAGTGTTCGAATAATTCGTTCGTTTATCAACTTCTTTTGTCGGTCACACGGTCTCTGCCACAGGGTCTCACGCCACAGGGTCTCACGAGACCTACACTTTACTGCCTGAAGACCATTGAGTTTCTATATTTTGACCATATTTGATAAATAATATGAATATTATCAATACATAAATAATTATTATATTCAAATTTAAGTTTCTACTAACTTATCATTCTTTCTTCATAATAAATTTATTGAATTTTTACACGTTTTAAGTAACGAAAACGTTTCATTATAATACTTTAAAAAACCTTTTTTTATTATATTTAATTGTTTATATTATTTTTAAAATCAAATCTTATCTTTACAAATACTTAAAGAACGAAAGAGAAAGTCTCGACTTGAAGAAGTTTATATCGAAGTTCCTTTGAGTTTTCTGGTGCTGAAGAGAGTTTCAATGGAAGTGAAAGCGTTAAGGTTCTTTATATGGAGAAAGCTTAGATAACCATTATTTGACGACAAGATTAAGTTTCCACTGTTCCTTCTTTTGTTGTAAATTTTATAGTTGAAGACGAAGAAAAATTACTAAATTATTCATTTTAACAATTGCAAAATATCCTTTCAGTTTACTTCTTTAATTATCTATTGCTATTTAATTCGTTTGATAAAAAAAATTTAAAAAATACTTTTAAATATCTTAATATTTTGCGTCATCAGATAAATTAATTTAAAATTTTCAAAATAAATCTAATCAATGATCTCTATGAGATCATAAATAAAATAACTTACATCAGATTTATGAATTTAAAAAAGTTACCTAACTATTGCAAATTAGTTCAAAGATAACAACTGGCGATTTAGAGCATACGAATCAAGTCTGGACACGGGATTCTGGACTTTTACCAACAAACTTTACCCCGTACAAGATATATTTTACTCAGAAAATGTTCGTCAAAGTATTATAACAACCACAATTTGTTCCAGTAGAACTCTTAAAAATATCAAACAAGATTCTTTTAAAAAAACATTCATGTTTTTATCTATATAAATCTAATAACTGGGCCCTTACTTACTATTTGCTAATGTTTTGTTCAATGTTAAGAATACATAAATGATTGAACATAACATTCTTCTTATACATAATTATTTATTCATTCCCCTACTGTAAAGTCATAAATCTGATTTATAAAAGGATGAAGACATTGTTCAGGATTCTTAAAATATAAAAAATCAACTTAATTACCTTTCAATATAATAAAACTTGATATTTTTTATGTAAACAAGAACAAATGCAATTAATCTGAGGGTTTCCAAACCCAATTCGACATTTAAATAATGAAAGTCATTATGAAGTTTTCGATCGCCCTCCTTATTCTCCGTTTTTGAATCCCATATAAATAATATGTTCAGTAAAATGAAAAAGAGTTACTAAGGGTTTAAATCATAAAAAGGAAGCAAATTGATGACTGCTATAGAAAATTGATCTAATTTAATAACTAAATCGGATTATTTAGAATATCTTCGAAATATGTGGTTATATGTTTTCACGTACTTAAATAAAGAAGAAATTTCAAATTAAATTCAAAAAATTATTTTATTTTTTTATTTTTAAATATCAACAATCGGTGTTCAATTCGGTCTCCAGATTGCCACAAATACCGGACGGTTGTAGCAGAGACGCAATGGCGGGATCGATGCTCGGATGTTTTGAGCTTGGCCCATTTGTTAATATTTAGACTGATCATCATTTATATTTTATTGCATATATTGAACCAAAAAGAACTCGAAGTTTGAAATACGAAGTATCAATAATATTTTCAAAAGAAATTGTTAATGAAAAGAAATAAAATTCAGTTAGCAATGAAATCCGTCTAATCAAAAAATTTTCGATCGAAATAACCAAAAAGCAAAACTCGTCTTTGATTGAAATTCGTAAAAGTAACAGTGACAGTAAAACTCATACATCGTTTTCAGTATTACAAAACACAAAGCTGTCGATCAAAATAATAAATAACCGTGCCAGTCAAACAATGAATTCTTTTTCAGTAAAATTTCTGCAATGAAAGGGTTGTAACAGCACTAAAAGAATCTGCGTGATCAAAAAAAATCTCAGCAATGAAAATTTGAAATCAATAATACAAAAATATCAGAAATGAAATTGTGATTTTAAATCACAAGTTTCTCTAACCACTCGCTTTGATTGGGCAACCAATCAGCAGTAACAGATCAGTAAATTAATCATAAAATGATAAAGTTTCTAATATAATTGAATTGTCGTTGGCAGGAGAATATTGAAATATCTATAGATAATCATGAAATATAAAAGATAATAATATTTAAATTCATATTTCGAACACCCTGTATAATGTAAAATTAATAAGCAATTAATTCAAAAGTTAAACTTATCTTAAATGAAAAAAATAGAATTCCTTTTTTCTACATATTTCCTTAAACAAATTTTCTTTTGCTATAAGTTCAAACTTCTACCTTTATTCAAAAGAAAATGTTTCATTTAAATAAAGGTAATTTTATATTTTAATCTATAAAATTATGTTGTCTGTGAGAAAATCGTTGCAGAATAGAAATATTTATTACTACTGTGAAAGTTTTGAAAGGGTTTCAGTTAAGGTTATATTTTATGGAATTTTAACGGACGTCTTAAATATTTTCTAAATTAGAGATAAAAACAGATTCTGTAGGGAGAGAATTTTATTTATTTAAAAAGCTGACTTTATGAATGTATAAAAATATCAAGGATCAACGTACAGAGTAAGACCGGGAATAGATTTTTAATATTAAAAGATTTTTTTAAAATTTTTTAACTTAAAATTTATCTCAATAAAATTAAAAATTGTTAATTTGGAAAATTATTTTTTTTAATCATATGAATTTGAAAAAAAATAATAATTCATTAAAATTCTCTAATAAATACAATAAATATAAATAATAAATTAAAACAAATAATTACAATTCAAAGACAATGGATAAATAAAGAAATAAGAGCTATTTTTAGTTGGTTATATTTAAAATCTATTCAAATAACGTTACATTGAGTTTTAAGACAATTTTAGTCCAAAATATAATAATATAATAATCCTCCCACGACTGTTACGTATAAATGTGTATAAATAGTAAACTAAGATACTCAGCATTGGCGCACAGGGTAGTGAATAATAAACTCTGTATCGTGTGGAAACCTCAAAAATACAAGAGATTCTGATCCTATCACACGGCTTCGAATGCCAAAATGCGAGTCTTCAGTTCACGGACACGTTTCGATTTGCCTCTAAAAATGAACAATCATGATCCCTTCTAACATGGTTTTGAAGGGCTTTGGGTTTATGAGTGCACTTAGTGCAACGGGGACAGTGACATTTTTATAATCCAAATATTCATTCGTATACATATATCCGTATATTTAATTCCAGTTAAATTGATAATATAAATATTCACAAGATCATGTTTCTGAATCTCTTAATTAGAAATTAGTTTGTATTTATTTATAAATATTTCATAATTTTATGAACAGTCGAAAAATTCATAAACAAAAATAGAAGAAACTTAAAATTATAAGACTATCTTCATCAAACTTTCTACTTTTCGAAACTAAATTTCAAATTTAACAATTAATTCAATCTTTATTAAAAAAACTACTCATCATATTCTTTTTTCATAGTAAAACTACTTTAATAACGTTAATTATTGTATCCATAATATCTATTTCATATAAACTTTATTTTTCATGCGAAAGAAATGAGTCTTAAGTTCCTAAAAATATTTAAAATATTTAAAAATAAATATTTTATTTTATTTTAAATAATTTAAGTATTTTTAATATTAATTGCATATTATATTATTTTTGAATAAATTAATTAAACCATATTTGCGAATATGATCACATCATTTTTCAATTTTTATTTAATATAATTATATTACCATTTTTATCTTTTCTTTTGATTAATTTCTATAAATTTATAAGTTGTAATGAAGATGTAATGAAAACATAAAAACATGTTCTATGATCATATTCTCAATAAGGCTTTAATTTTTCTTAATCATTTAACAACATTAATAACAAAATTAAATTAATTATTAATTAAATTAATTAAGAAAAAAATTAAAAATTAATTTAAAATTTTAAAAATTGATAAATATACTTTAAACTAGTAAATCAAAGAAAAACATTTTTATACCTATTCTTTATGAGGGCAGAACTGTACTTGACCAACAGATTTTTTTAATTTTTTGTAGAAGGGAAAATTTCATACAAAAAATAATTGACAACTATATTTTGCAATTAAATAGTTACTATTAACATAATAAATTTATTATAAAGCATGGAAGAAAAAAACCAAAACATTTCTATTTAATTCAGTTTAAACATTTATGGATAATCGTAAAATGTTTTTTGAAAAAATCTTTTTGATTTCCTAGTTTGATAAAATTTTATTGTCATCAAGAATTAGTAAGTGTGCAGTTTGGAGAAAATTGTGACAAAATTTCAAGTAAAGATATCCTGGGATATACATTGAATGCTCAAAGCTATGGTCGCTGTGTAGAGCATCTTTGACTTGTGTTGGAGATTAATGTTATTAACCGGTTACTGGTGCATCTGCCGTGACTGTGTCGGTAAGATTTGTCGTCACCACATTTGATATCAGTGGGTTATATTGACCGGTATTGTGTTTATGCCATGTCGAGTTGGAATATTTGATATTCGACATTGCACATTTTGATTAGATTTTTTATAGTTGTACCTGAAATATGTAATTCGTTTTTAAGCAGGTTGTCCTTATCGGCGGGCCAAGATCCTAAACAGCCGACAACAATTGCTCCTAATATTACAGTCCACCCTTTATGAGCCGCCTTTACTTCAGTTAGCAGACTTTCATATTTCTTTTTGTTGTTATCTCTGGCATCTTTAAGTGCTTTGATTGTTCCATAAGGGATTTTTATATCTATAAGCCAGAGTTCTTTGGTTCCATGGTTATAAACTTGTAAATCAACCCGTCTTCCCGACACAGACCAATCACACTCTCATGACGTTATTGTGTTCAGTGCAGCCGTCCGATGGTCCGATGCCTTTTTGGAACTTCGAAATTAAATTATTCTTCACTAGCCATTGTTCCAGTTGAGTGCATAGGCAAGATGTGAACAACTTGGCAATGCATTCCATCAGGGCTATTGGTCTCCATGATCCTATATCTTTGTAATTTCCTGACTTACCGGGTTTAGGGATCATAACCATTAGGAATTTCTTCCAACTGGGTGGAATGACTCCCGTATCAATGATTTTGTTGAATAATGCGGCCAGAAATTGACAACCAGGGTCGCAATAGTCAATATCTGCATAGCCAATGTTTGATATACCGGGACTAGTATTTTTGGTGTTCTTGTGTATGTTGGCAATCTCTTCTGGAGTGACATACTGAAATTGAAATTTGGGGCCAGGTTTGATGTTTGGTACATTGCTCCAGTTTGTTTCAGGAGGATAGTTGCTTTATGATTTGGTGTAATTTGTAAGAGATTCCAAAGATAGCTCTCCATGAACAGTAGTGTCAGTTAAAATTATTTCCATGACCTTTTTTGGTTTTATTTTAAAATAATGTCGTAGATTTACATCCGTTTTTTTTCTAATGTTCCTAATGTGTCTTGATGCATTGAGATTTTTGACCGTTTTATCTCTTGTTTGCAAAATGAAGTTGGTAATGAGCGAGTCAAATTCTTCAGCACTTTTTGTGGAGTTAACCACTATTATCTCTGAGATTTTTTGTAACGCAATTCTCTGTTATTCTTTTCTTTAATAGTTTTTTCTTGTTGTCTAATTTTTTTTGAACTTTCTTTTTAGTGATGTTGTAAATTATTTATCGTACATCATTGTTCGGGGGATTGTTGTGATACAATTTCCATATAGAGTTGGCAATCTAGTATCAAATCTGCAAATTTTGTGAAGTTGGCAAATCATTGGATTGTTTCAAGATCCAACCTTCACCTCATAATCGAATGAATAAGATTAGCATTGATGCTGTTGATTGCCAGTCATTGTTCCAGTGTTAGGGATTCCATAACATTATAAACGATTGTAGTCTTGTTGTTAACATCAAAAACTACTAGAATCCATTGAAAGTCTGATATACATAACGAGTAAAAAACTTTATCTATATTTATAAATATTTTACATGATATATTACTTTTTATATATGATTCATTATTTTTGGCAATTTGATAAGTGGCTTATGTAGATAAGGTAAGCCACTTATCATTAGGTGGTAATATATCAATAGGATTTGACATCTGGAAATATTCAAATCGTCGGAGGTTCATAGTTGTTTCCCTTTTGGTATTATATACATTATCTTTCTGTTGACTTATTTTTTTAGAATAAACTTTTGTTTTGGAAATCTCAGGGACTGAAATGTGAGTAACAAGCCTTCAAAACTAGGTTTCTAAATTCCATGGATACACATACAGAATGCAAGCTAATATAAAGAATGAAAACTAGTAAAACAAAAAATTAAATTTTTTATATGCATTCTTTATGCAGACATAACTCTACTTTGCCAACAAAGTTTTAATTAAAAAAATGATTTAAAAAAGAGAATAAAAATTAATATAAACTACTTATAATTTATAAGTAGATCTTTTTCAAATAATATTGTTCTGGAACTCCGAATTTTCCGTTTTTTTCCCATTTTGTGACCTTAAAAAGTTTTTTTTGATCAAATTATCTCTTAATCATTTAATGTAATCGAGAATGATTAATCGAGAGAGCAATAGCGACTGGTCCTCTCCTGTCGGGATCGCCAAGAAAAAGGATGGCGCACTCCGACCGTGAGGTGATTACAGACTCCTAAATGTCAAAACCAGGCCTAGCAGGTATCCTCTTCCCAGAATAATCGATATATTCGACCAGATATCGAAATGCGATTTCTTCACTACGATCGATATCGATGTGAAGTTTGTGCATTTACTCACATATGCAAAGTTTGAAGAAAATTGTGACAAAATTTCAAGTTGAAATATGTAAAGATATCCTGGGATATACATTAGATGCTCAAAGCTATGGTCGCTGTATAGAGCATCTTTGACTTGTGT
>MQRK01223010.1:5129-25385 GCA_001938485.1 Girardia tigrina | reverse complement strand
TATATATATATATATAAAGTAATTTAATAAAAAGAATGGAAAAATAACAATTTTTCTACTGAAAACACTTATATCATATCCAAATTCTGATAAATATTCTGTGTTTGATACAGAATCTCTTTTGATTTTGGTTTTTAATGTTTGAAATTTGTTCTATTAATGGACGATTCACCTGATTCTGTCCTCATAAAAACGAAACATGTCGTAAATTGTAAAATAATAAATAGTTCCTCGGATAATGACTACAAAATAAAACAGTTTAATCAATATTCTTTGAACGTCAATGAGTAAACAACTTGAATATAAATTTATATTATTATTGAATAGAAATAGACAAATTATAAAAATGATTTTAAAGAAATGAAATATTCGGATATCTTTTTCTTTTTGTTCAGTGGTATTAAATTCGATTAATAAAGAAATAAGTGAATAACTAAGAATTAAAGATTTTTTTATTTTTTTACTTATAATTTTTTGTCCCCCTTGAAATAAGTTTTGCTGGCATCCTTGGACACAAAAAAAATAAAATCGATTGGAAAGCTGTGTTTTTACAGGTATTTTTTAAAAAAAGATAAATAATGTGAAACTCTTCAAAGAATACAAACTTAATTCTGATCCACTTTTTTTATCATAATGAACCATTATAATTTGTGAAAAAATGCTTGAATATTAATTAAAACAATATTTTAAATTAGTAAAAATTAGAAAAAAAATATTATGTTCAGTGTTAGAAATCCTGAGTTGCAGGGACAAAAAAGTTGTAAAGGAGCGACCTTGATAAGTATCATAGTCTAGAATAGGATTTGAGGTTACGATTATATAAAATAATGAATAAATTCGAGACTTTCTTTCTTTAATGGAAATAAATCCTGGATTTATAATATGTCTTCTTTTGTTACTAGAAAAGTGTTTTTACAAACAATTTAAATTTAAAAGCCAAGAATATTTTATTGTATTTTAAATTTTTAATTTAAAAAAAATTAATTTTCCTAATTTGGTTTTCTAAGTTTATGGTTATGGAATGTCAACCACAAGAGTAATCGACAAATGAATGGTCTGAGGAAAATGGAGGTGAAAGACTTGAAGAAGAAAGATTTTTATTTGGATTTGGAAAATAAATTTGGAATGAATAGTTGGTCTGTGTTATGATAGGAAATACATTGGTTAATGTTGCAGAGTCTCTCATTATATTTTCTTTTAAAAGATTTGGTCAAAGTTTTCTTAATATTTTTTTCGCTTTTTTGGATATAAAATAAAAGGATAAAAATTGCATAAAATTACATGAATGATTTAAACTAAATTATAAACGAATTTATTTAACATGGATAAATAATTTCTTATAAAAAGGATATTTGATTTAGATATAAATAATAATAAGAATTTTCTCAGTACGAATTATTTTTGTTTTTTTCGATTTTTAAATATTTAATTTTAATTATTGAATACTAATAGATTTAAAAATAAATATAATAATCAATTAATTTTCTAATCTTTTTTAAAAAAATAGTAAAAAAATATAACTTTTTCTAAAATTTCTTTTACCACTGTCAAAAGTAAATATTAAAAAAATTAAAACTGATAAAAATTAAATTTTTGATATTATTTTTCCAACAATTTGTTAGAAATAATTCTAAAAAAACTAATGCTACAAGTTAAATATTAAATAAACATGTAATATTATATCAATTTCCTAAAATAAAAAAAATAATTTTACTAATTATATTATTAGAAAATATAATTTTATTTTTTATCTATTTGACAGAAAAATATTTTAATAATGTATATATTTAATTCTTATTATTATTATCAATTGAAAATTAAAAAATGGTTTTTTAAAAATTAATCAAAAAAAATAAAAATTCAATAATTTTTCGCAAAAATTTTTTTTCGATTATCCATAAATGTTTAAACCGCATTAATTTAAACTTAAAATTGTTAAAAATAACTTAGGTTGATAAAAATAGCGACACGGTTTTGCTTAATAATATTATTTTTTCATAATTTATTTTAAAACAAAAATCTAACCAAAATTAATACTAAAATTAAAATATTTATTAAATTTCTAATATTATATCCTTTTCCAAAAATGAAAAAAAATAAAAAATTGATTTAATAAATTATTAATGATATTATTAGAAAATATTATCAATTATTTTTTTAACAGAGGAACAAATATTGTATTGATATAAATGTATTTTATTTTTATCATTTTAACCAATTTAAAATTAAACAAAAATTTTTGAAAAAAATGTTTAAAAGAAAAAAAAACAAAATTACATATTATTAAAATAACAAAAATAAATTAATTAATATTGAATTCTAATTTTTTTTAAATTTCAAAATATTTTATTAATTATTTAATTTTGTCAAATAAAAGAATTGACGCATGATCTATGAACGTCTCTCGTGTACGACAAATCCCAACTAAAACTAACTCAGCATCCTTGTACAGATCTCTCCTTAGTTTCTGTTTCCTTGTAACGGTCTTCTCTCTCTTCAAAGACAAATAAATCGATTTCGGAATACAAATTTTCCCGGTAGAAAAAGACCTATTGGACTTGAGGGGGATCCTGGAGTCGTCTGCCGCCAGGTCCCGGTCGGGGGCCGGCTTGATGCAGTCCAATGCGAAAGACATTCGTCAATATCCGCGGAAAAAGTTTGAACAAGAAAATACAATTTAATTTTTATACAAATTAGGATTATTGATAATTACACTGACACATCACAGTTGTTGTGTTGCACATGTTCTTCTACATACCACTATCACTGTGTTTGTGTGTCTGCATACCCACTTGCGTGTTTGGGGTTGTGTGTATCTCACCGCACACACATACTCGGAATAAATTTTCTTTTGTACACACGATTAATTCTCAACTGTCAGTGAGATAAAAATGTCGGTGTGTTAATTTGTGACACACTCATTTCGGTAGAATAAGCCTAATCTATATACAAACACTCAATTTCTGTTTTCATGCATGGCTTCATCAATGAATTGATTGTAATGGTGACTGTCACCTGCTCACCCGGTAATAGACTAATCAAATTTCAGACACACATATGGATTCCAGCTATGATACATACTCATTTTATTTCCTGTGTTTTTATTTTATAGTGTGTGTGTGTGAATGTTAGTGTGTTAGAATGTCTGTCTCACGACAAGTGTCATACATGCTTCCTATAAACTCTTGTCAACAACGGCAACGATATTGTATGAATAGAAAGCAAATCATAATCAAAAATAATTAAATTTATTGGCCTAGTTTTATACCAATAAATAATAAACTGGAATTATATTTATATATATTTATATTTACATTTCAACTTTTCTAAAATGATTATTTATTTTTTTGGTTATCTATGTTTAAAATAATTTATCATTTTATATAATAATTAATTTTATTTTTCTCATTTTTCTAGAATTTTATTATTAATAAAATTAGATATTTTGCATAATTAAAGAAAAATTTATTGTCGATTTGAAGGTCCCCTTCATGGTAAAATAATCCATACCAATCGTCGAGACCAGATATGGGTTAATGTTGATGGAGACCCGCGCGAACTGAGACCAATATTGCCAAAAACACAAATAACAGAGATAGAAAATTAATTGTTTACCATATTTGTAAACAAACAAAAAATAATGTACTATTAATGTTTTTTTTGATTACTATAAAACGAAAAAAAACGCTATAAAGATTAAAAATATTTTTTTATTTTAATACTATTTAAAAACATTTTTTAATAAAAATATATTAAAAATAAAAATTTACTTTTATAATATAAATATCCAAAAATTTAAACAGCAACAACTAACAATATTCTCTAAATAAAAATATTTAACATTTGCTATTTCCATTTTGAACATTTTTCAAAGGGTTGTGGTGCTTGATCAATAATGCTTCCACAATATTGTTTTCGAATGTAAATCAAAATTCGAAATCAGAATCGAGAATTCATCTTTTAATTTGAATGACTCTATGCCAACACGACATCAAATGTTCACAGACTTTACTCTTTCCACTTGGAAGTGCGCTCTCATAGATACACATGTCCCTTAAGATGTCTGTGCATTAACCTCCTCAGGCCCAGTGCACATGGTAATGTACATAAATTTCAATCCTTCTTTCAAAGCAATTTTAAAGAGCTACTCGTGTCCTTTTGTACATTATAATATACATACTGTATTTTCCAAAAATAAAGTTTTAAAAATTCAAAAAACTTTTTGCTTTGCATTTTACATATTTTACAAGAAAATTTTGAAAAAATATTTTTTCAGCAAAAAATAAAGTCAGGTCTGAGGAGGTTAAGATTTTTCTAGTTAAAATCCAAAACTGATTTATGTGTGGGAGATAATATTGCATACAGGTGTTTTTGTTACGGATGTTAATATTCGTGTACTGATCTTTTAGGATAAGGCCACATCGAAAGTCTACTAGCGTAAGTGATCTAAAGCTAGAAATAATGTTGGTTTCATAAAAAACCGAAACAATCAATGATGAATTGTGAAACATCAAAATTCAGTTTCCGTATTAATTTACGAACTTATAAGATGAATCGGTTCTTGTCCGAGACAATTGGTTTTTGGCAATATCCGTGATATAGACAGTCATAATATTTTAACTACTCTATGGACTCATGCGCTGCCGGGATGATAGCATTCATTTGATGAAACATAAAATATGTGGGATATTTAAAATTTTATGTGATTGCAGTATATTGATTCGAATATGTTGACCTCGAATGGTGATTATTCCACCCCGATGGAAATTGGTATTTTGACTATATGAACATAATTAAAATAATAATAACGAAATGATAATAATCTGATAAGTTAAAATATTTGAAATTAACAATTAAAATCAAATTTAATATTTTTTTAAAAGAAAAGTATTTATATGGATATAAAATAAAATAATAAAATTTAAAATATTTTAATTAAAATATATTTCTATAAGTTTAGAAAATTCCAAAGTATAGTTTTTTTTATAATATATTTGTGTCTTGAAAGTTTATTATATTGAAATTTGAATTTAAACTCATTTTTACAATTTGATAACATATTTTTATTTATTTAGAGCTCTTATAAAGAAAGGGTTAAATTTATTAATTTTAATAAATTCTTTTGGAAATTAAAAAATAATAAATATTTTAGAAAGATTAAAAAAATTGTTCGAATAATCATTATTATAAAGACCAATTTAAACCAATTAGAAGGATGTCAAAATCTGAAAGATCTTTCGAGTGTGGTGATGACCATAAATGTAATATTAATAAAATTTCTACTAATAATTGTCTCAATGCTTTTAACATAAATGGATATGTAATATGCATTGTATATGAGTGTTGGTTTTAGAAATTATATTTTTCCCAGTCTCAGACAAAACTTGTTCTTGGCCCCATTGAGTGAAAATAATAAATTATGCTGATGATATTCTCCAATTTTCAGTAAAGTGTTAAATTTGTTTGTAATTAGAAAGCGAAAATATCGTAAAATAATTAAAATGTTAAATTAAATAATTTTTTACAAATCCTAATAGTCAATACTAAAAGTAAAATATGAATTAAATTTTTCATATTATTCAATTTTCTAAAAAAATTAAAAAAAAAATAATTATTTTTTCCATAAATTATTAATTATATTATTAGAAAATATAATTATAGTCTTTCTATTAAATGGGAAAAATATTTTATTAATAAACAAGCTTTATTCTTATTAATTTATTAATTTAAAATTTAACAAGGTTTTTTTTGAAAAATTAATTATAGAAATATACAAATTAAATATTACTAAAATTAATTCTTAAAATGAAAAAAAATTTAAATTGAAAAAAATCCAATTCTTTAAAATAATTGTAACAAAATTATTACTAAAAGTAAATAAATTTAATGAAATTTGAAAAATTAACACTAAAAGTAATTATTTCATAAATTTTTTATATTATATCATTTTTAATAATATATTAAAAAATTAAAAAAATATTTCATAAATTATTTAATATATTATTAGAAAATATGTACATCTTTCTGGCCTGATGCTGATTGATATATTTTGTAGTTCAAACAATATATACATTCAACATCTCATAACCGATCCATCGTCGTAATAAAAGATAGTTTAAATCAGTGATAGCCAACCTCGTCCAAACCGCCCACTAGTGGGGTGTAGAATTCTTTTCCGATATAAAAAGATTTTTCTGTTAGTTCAAATATAATTGTCTTTTAAAAACAATATATTGTTGAAAATATTATTTAAGAAAATTTTTATTTATTAGTTATATTAGATTTCCAGCTTTTCAGATTTACGTAATTTACAAAGATTCAAAACTATAAAAAAGACTTGAATAATGCGTGCAGATTGTTCGTTCTTGTATTCATCGCCCAACCTTTTATTGGTTCAGATGTTTCTTGTATTCATATAAATAAGAATTTCTACTAAATATCACACAAAAATGGAGTTAAAAGCACGTAGTTTGCAATTATTTTTTACATTGTTGCAGTTCAATAGAATTAATAGCTTACAGAAACTTAATATGAAATGTACTATGAATTTCGTTTTTTTTCTTATGCACGTTCGGAATTAGCTTTGTCCGGTGTAGATAAACAAACCATAATTCATGTCTTTGGGAAAAGATTTCCATTTAGGTGTGATATTGTGTTTTTAAGGTACTTTGTTATGATACAATAAGTTGTTATACATATTTTTCTAGTGTACTAAAATATTGTGTTTGTATGATTAAATTTTTCTCAACTCTCCTTTTAAAATTGTTTAAACCTTCCTATCTTATTAATTATCAATACTGTAAAACAGGTGGGCGGTAAAAATATTTTACAACCAATCGAGAGGAAAAGGTGGGCGGTAGGTATGAAAAGGTTAACTACTCCTGCCTTAAATGAAGGATTAGGAATTATTCATATGAATAGTTAGTTAATTTTCGTTTCACTGACAAATTTTAATAATTTAGAAATGATTAATTTAATTATTTTAATTTTAAAATGTGTATTATTTGAAAATAAATCTTAATCAATTGATATATTATTTTTAAGTTTCAGTTTTGAGAAGTTTAATCAGAATTTGATTGTTAATATAACTTTCGACGAATTGATTATTAAAAGAAAGTTGAAAATTTGTTTGAAATAAAAACTATTATTTTGTGATAATAAAAATGTTGGCAATTAAAAATCCTAATTCAAATATCGAAAATGATATCGACACAACTAACAATTCACAAATATATAATTATACCCCAAAATACGTTTATAATACAAACATGTAATGAGTATTCTTAACCCTTTATTGCATCGTATCAAATAACGTCAATGTCAACGCGTACTAAAATGTTCATTTAAACAAAAATTTCAACCATTTCGGTCAGCTACAAATACAAAAAATAAAATATTAAAATATCACAATGCAAAATGCAAAAAATCCTAAATCGAAGGATTAAAAAATTGAAGATTTCCCGTAAGTAAAAGGTTACGTTTTCTGAAACAGTTAAAGCGTATATAAGAGGAAATTATTTTCAATCAAAAATGCTTTCTTTTCTAAATATTAAAATGTCACTAATTTAGATTTAACAAGTAGAAATAGTTTAAACATAAAATATGCCTCTTACACACTCAACCATTTCCTCCGTTCAGTTTCACTTGGACAAGAAAACAAATATCCCATCATGTGTGGCTGCTGTTCTTCATTGAACAGTGACAGCTGGGAGGAGTGGCAGCTGGGACAAGGCTCCTGTAACTTATTGGAGTGTCCAATGTGACAGGTGTGTCCCAGAGACCGGGTCCCCGAGGGCAATATGATTTCATACTTGTTTCCTGTACTGCAGTTCCTGTATACATTCGGGGACAGTGAAATGATCTAAAAGTCAAGATAAATTTTTTACTCTACTTATTAACAAAAGTAATATTAAGTTGAAAAATAAGTTAAATAACTTTACTTTGACACAATAGCTATGGTTCTTTGACAAAAGACTTGAATGTATTGAAATAAATCTGGTTTCATTTATTAATTTTAGCAAGGGCTTGGCCCTTACATTTGACTTTGGAATTCTATGGAAGAGGGTTTTCGAATGTCCTTGAATGGCTGTTTCTCTAATTGGAATAGGTATAACATCCTTCAAAGACTCAACAGTTTTCCTTTCTTCCATTATTCTAGAAAATAAAAATAAATAAAACAATGTGTCCGCCATGAAATAAATCTTCAAAAATGATAAAAATGAATTTTTCGATTCATGAAATTACTAAAAATTTTCAATAAAATATGTAAAAAAGATAATAAAAGGCGATACATTTCGAGATAACAAAATCATAATTACGTCAACCCACACCATTTATTAAACTTAACATATAATATGGGTCTTCAAAAAATTACAAAACATTTAATCAATAATATATATATATATATATATACGTGGTGTGTTCAAAAAGTATCCGGCCTGAGAAAGAAAACGAATTCCAAAAAGGGCCATTTTACAAAAAAACATACTTCAAGTATGTAGGTATTATTTTTCAACATAATGTCCATTTCGCGCCACACACTTCTGCCAACGAATAATCAACTCAGAAAATGCCTTTTTGAAAAATTCTGGAGGGCATGCAGCGAAGAAACAGCAGCTTTCAAGTTGTCTTTGGATACAAAGTAGATGCCTCTCAAATGCTTTTTTTGGTGTCTGAAGAAGTAAAAATCGCTCGGTTCCAAACTGGGCTTTACGGTGGATGATCCACAAGCACTAGTTCTATTAATAAAGTATTAGAAAACACTAAATGAATAACCTAAAATATGTCAATCGTTTATATTTTGTTTAACATTTGGTTATTTATCCCATGAAAGGGGAATAAAATATGATGTTTTCTGCGATAAAGGTTAAAATAGCATATTAGATGCAAAAAGAAGAAACTATTTAAGCAAAATCTGTCCCAAATTATTTGCATGAAAGCTAATATTAACAAGTTATGGCAATATTAAAAAAACATTTGAGTATTGTTGATGGTTCTTAAATAAAAACAAAAATCCAAAAGCAAACTATTGAACAAGTAGAATTTCAATTACAATAAATTAGGAAACGATTCTGCGCTCTATTTTCGGATAGAAACTACGGAAAAATAATCTCTTTTTATAAAAATATAATCTACTATCAGTCTTCTAATGGAAAACTGCATCATTAAAAGACAATAAATTGTCAACCATTATTTTTATGTTTTGTTTTCTATCTTGTATCATGATTCTTTTGAAATTCAGAGACAAAAAGAATATGTTTAAATACGAATTTTACTGTTAATAAAATTCACTTAAATAACTTTTATCTTTAATGAAAATATTTACATTTGTTTCTTTTCTTTCTATCATTGTTTATTGTTCAAATATTACAATTGTAAATATTAGATTAGTACAAAGTTTTTGCCTCTTTTAGGTTGTTAATTTCAAAACGTCATAACTTTCATAATATTTATTCAATTTAATGAAAATAAGAATCATTAGAATTTGCATTTTTTCCAATGATTCATAAGTTTAAAAGGTGGTGGTCTTGATTAGATGAAGGTGACGAACGCTGATTGGAGAAAATCCTACCGTGGAGAAAGCTTTCAAAATGCTTGAACAAGTTATAGTCCGTTTGCGAAAAGTCTGGCGAGTACGGTGAATGAGATATTACTTAGATCTCCAAATCGTTCAAATTTTCTACAGTGATCCTTTGAGAGTGTATTCTGACGTTGTCATACTAGAGGATTGGGCCGCTTCTAATAACCAATGTCGGCTGCTCTTGACATAATGTTTAAAACGTATCAATCAATTTATATACAGTAGGACTCTACTGTAATAGTCTCACTCATTTACAAGATGTTTTAGTGGATGAGACATATTACTGTAGGAAACAGGTTCCACAATATATGAAAAATTGTGTTAAGTTTTTTTTTAAGTAGAAAATATTTCAATAATTTCCGGCTATGATATTCATCCATCGATCAAAGACATTTAAAACATATTTTAAATTTTATTACAAAAAAGTATTTTGGAGATACGTTAAATCTGTACTGTTTACGTATCAATAACAACCTTCGGTAAAATTTCAAACTAGATATTTTCCTTAAGTTTGTCTTCTAAGTAGCACAAGGTTAAAATTAAACAATTACAATTTTCCCTGAAATTTTTATTGTTAGAAATAGTAAATTTATTTAAAGAATTTCGAGAAATGTAATATGAAATCGGTATTTGTATCGATACATAAGGTAGTTTGATAGCTCTACTTACCCTGTCTTATTGAGGTTTTAGGTTAAATTTTGTAGGCTTCAGTTGGGTAAATCAAAGTTTATTAATGACGTGACAAGGATCACTAATATTGTACAAACGGAAGTGCGTATCCAAGGGGACACTGACGAGAGAACTCATTCTCGGCTCGAACGCGACGAGACTGTCTCCACACCTCAGACCGACTGCGTACATCATGCCACAGATTTTACCGCCTCTGGTTTCACTGCCAAAAATCGTATTTAGTCCAATGAGGATTGTGATAATTTGAATGTTCGTCCAACGCACGAACCGATTTTCTTTGAGGGCATTTACGACAAAGGCACTCAAACCCAAATACGAAAACGTACATTTTGTCAAGTCCCATGCCGGCAATTATGAGATTGAATTAATCAAATATCGATTGTCCCCTTTTAGTTTGGCGTTTGTAGGATCGAAATTCAGTTGGCGATTTTTGCATAAAATTATCGGAGGATTTTCTGATTTGAGAAGATGATTGGTATTATCTTTAAATTTCAATGGAACAGAAATTCGTTCAAATTCTTTCATAGTAGTCATATTACGTTATGATAATACAATAATGATGTATCGATTCAAAATTCAATAATGTGTTGATTATTAAAACAACACTAAATATCGAACACTAAAATATTAATAATAATTTCATTAATAAAAAAAACAATTAAAATTTAACAAAATTTTAAATCCTAAGATATATAACCTATGTGTTTTCAAAAATTTAAATTAATTAACTAATCAATCCAAAAGCAGAATACAAATAAAAAATATCAAACATCAGCAATAACCTTAAAACTTAACGAATCAATTCTAAAACAAAGAGAAAAAATATAAAACTTCCACGACAACCGAAATCATTTCCGACGCGTACATTCAGTTCCAAAATCTCAGAGATTTACATCCCCAATTCCAATTCATAACATCACTGGGATTTTTTTGAAAATTTCAATTCTACTGGACATTTATTAGTTAGTATTTTGAGTTTATATTTTATATCTTCATCAGACCCTTTTGATTTTTTGTAATTGATCAAATTCATTGTTATTTTGTTTCAAATATTTTTTACTCTAAAGTTTCTATTATTATTTATTTGGAGGGGGAGATCGTCCTTTCGCATCGAGTTAATGAAGCTCATTGTCATACTTATTATAGACAGTTAACTCATTTGATTAGAATATAGATAAATAAATTGACTCTTTTTGCTTCAGTTCTAAAAATTTTATTTATTTAAAGTGTGAGGAATGTTTTGAATTGTGTGTTGATATTGTGCATGTCGTATGTTGATTCGGATTGTGTCTCTCCTACACAGATGGATGATTGATATTTTCTTTGATTCTTACTAATTAAAAATAATTTAATTTAATTGTAAAGTAAAAAGATTTAAAATAATTTTTGAATGTATTATTTATTTTTTAATGYAATTTAAAATTTTAATATATTAATTTAATATGTTCTTTTTTTTAAAAAATGTTTAGATTTAATTTCAACCAATTAGATTCTTTATAATTAATAATTTTTATTAACAGATTTTCATTTATCGAAAATAATTAGTTTGAACTCAGAAATAAATCGATCAAGATAAATGTCAAATAGTGAATGCGCTTGTGATGTTAATAAAGGTTGTAAACCTCATATTGATGTTGTTAATATAAAGTATTAACTATTTTGGATTATGAGTTATTATAATTAATAAACACAAAAAATACAAAGTTTTTTGAAGTTATGAAATCCCAGATTGGACATTCTGTTTATCGAAGCATCCGTAATGTCGCTATTGCGCTCTTCTGAAGCTTTTAGCAAGCAAAGCAATGGCAATGCAAACGAATATTCAATGTAAACACTCCTGAAAGAACGCAACAAAATTTACAGATCAAAAATAGAAGCATCTATTGATTGATCTGATTTCATTTAAATAATCTTAAAGCTAAATTAGCAATAAAATTTTTAATCGGTTTAAATGATGTAAGATACAAAAATTGAAGACAAAATTATTTATTATTGACAGTACCGTTGACGATATATATTTATATATAAATATGTATTTATAATTTTATTTATATCTGCGCAACAAGCAACTTTCTTTCACAAACGGCGCTCTTCAAAAACGCTGAACGTCACATTTATATTTAGCAAAAGCGTCTGCGTTGTGCGCATCGGTTTACCATTCCGAAAATGTGATAAAACTGTGTGAAAATGGTTAAAATTTTAATTTATAACGCGCGTTATGAGTGTTGAAGTGATTCTGTTGATCTATTTTAATAGACTCAATTCCACATTTTATTTCAGTTGTTTTGCAATAATTATTTTTATAAGTACGGTTCATACTCAACCAATGTTCCGATAGCGTTTTTAGTTTCTCTGAGAATAGTGAACAATTAATATTAAAAGAAGTTTTCTTATAATATTACTATTTCAAAGAACAATAATTTTGTATATTATTATAAAGGAAATCGAGGTATAGAGAATATATATTAGATATCGAAGGGGTTGTTCCGGATTGATTGATATATACATATATAATTTTCATTTTTTTTAAAAAAAGTAGAATATAAATATGTATATATATATATATATATATATATATATATATATATATATATATTTATTTATAAATTTAAATTGACTTTGTACAAAAAAAGTTGCTTGTGTTGATTTCTGGAAAATAAAAGATGAAAATAAAGATGAAAGTACTTATGGAGTGTTACTTCATCATTTAACAAGCTCATGGAATGGAAAATATTAGAAGCATTTTATTGTTTTTTGATCGAAAGTGCTGGTCAAATAATAGCAGTCTAATGTTATGTTGGGATATGACCATGCAATTATGGGGCGAAATGTACATCAATGATCCTCTAATAAATAGAGAAATAACATTATTTCTCAAACAAATTCACAATCAACGAGACGGAATCGCTAATCTTATCAATAATTTTGGGAGCCCGAGTACCTCGAAGCTCGATCATATTATACTGCTGAATGTGATTCTGATTTCGATAATACACCAAAAAATGAAGTTTCCAATTTCGATCAACAAACAGACTTCAAATATGTGACACATAATGTCCGCGATTCGCAGAATAAAACATCTAAAGTGATTTCTGGGAATCCTGATGATCTTGGTGAATGCAACCTAGATATTCGGATTCAATCAGTTGTGACTGTTATTATTGAAAATAAACCAGATTTCGTCTTTCTTCAAGAATCAATCAATAACGACGAACCAATTTTGAGAGAAAGCTTAGAAAATCTGTATGACTATTATCTTGACTCACAGCTCGGCACATATTTCTGTGGAATATTGGATACCATTAATATCACCGTGTCTCTATGGGCCCGGACACGGCCAGAAAAACAGACAATAACAGGGGTCCCTTCAATGGATTGCTTTTTCATTTCCCGACTAACGCGTGTTAATTGACATTTTGTCTACAAAATATTCTTAAAATTCAATAATATAAAATAAACGTTTTCCTGAAAATTTGTGGTATGCTTCAACAAAACTTATGCTTATAAGAAACATGTTTTCTTGATTGGAGCATATTGGACACATTTTATCAAGTATTTGTAGAGTAAACCTTTTGTTTGGCGAAAGGTTACCAATATTTAAGATACTTAGTTTTTTTAAAATTCATATATTTTTAAAAATTATACTGATGTAAAGCTAGAAAAATTAAAATTAATTTTCTAAAAATCTAAAGAATTATCGTATATATATTAAAGTGACCCTTAATTGTATGGCTAAAGTTCAAATGTTATAGTTTATATGTCTCAACCCCTAAAAAGCATCCATTAGGTTTAAAAACAAATCCTACATTTTTTGTAATGATATCATTTTATACAGGTTGCGTTCAAGAAACTATAAATATATTGTATACATAACCTAAATAGCATAATTATCTATAATTTTAGGCCATTAAAAGTTTCGTTTGATAGTCTGTGGGAACTGCTTGAGATGGTCAACAACTACCTGGAGGATAAACTGCAGTTGTTCTTTGTTTTTAGTCAACTTTAATGTGAAATTCTGCAATAGGGCTACTCCACGCTAGGTATCTTTGTTTGTAAAGGGTAGTTTTTTAGCCTTCGTTTAAGCTACTTTGTAGTCTTTTGAATCATTCAATTGTATTGCAGGAATATCAAGGAAGCTGTTGGGGAGGTTAAGTTTAAGGAAGATCGATATAATGTTTTTGTAGCAAAATCAACTACTGATCTGTCCTTTATTGTGCCCATTGATATGATTGCTCGCTTTGACTGCTCTTTGTCATCATCAACATTCAGACAATGCCTTTACCATATTGTCCTAATTATCGTCTAATGAATTGGACAAATACCACAGATACCATATCAATTTTTTAGATGTTGTTCTGACTATCTATGGTTGGATAGACTTGTAGGTTTGGAAAAGACAGAGGTCATTATGCGGCGCTATCACAGAAGGAGCTACTGCCATTCAAGCGTAAACGTCTAAATGACAATCTTTTTCTGAATGAAAATACGTAATACTTCGACTTCCTTGAGTGGCCTCAATGAAATAAAATATTTCCATAAATTTCGCACCATATGTTTAACATTAAAAGAAAGTTATATAGGACTGAATAAAATCAAAAGTTTCAAAAAAGGACCATCTTAATATATATATATATATATTAATTTCCTGTAAATCTAAAGAAAAAATTTGATTGATAATTTGACAAAAATTTAATTGTCTTTCAAAAATGTCATATTATATCTCGATGTTCAAATGATTTTAATGAATAAAAGGGATTTTCTTATTATTAAAATAAATAATTTTAATGAAAAAAAAACTTTCTTGATTAAAGAAGACAAATTATTATTTCTGACTCGAAAAGGCTTAAAATAAAAATATAAAGGGGAATTTTTTAATGCATTATTAAATATATTTTATATTATTGTAGAAGATTTCAAATGAAACCAAATCTTTATTCTAAAAATAAATAGAAGGTGTATGATATCTTCTAATGGAACCCTTAGTCCTTTGGACCACTGTAACTCATTATCATCTCGAAAATACCGATTATATCCATGGAATTGTCTAAGCTTTGAATGGTCAGTCATTTGGAGTTAGGTTTACAAGTTCGAAGTTCCTCGCATCAGTACCAAATAAGTAAATTGTAAACTTTTTACGACATTTATATGGGAAAGAATTTATTATTAGAGTTTCTTTCAAATATTTTCTATTATTCGTTTGGAAAACATCAAAATAAATGAGGTTCTGAATGGGAAAAGGTGAAATTCATTCCGGATTTTCATGCTACGAAATAGTGATTTTCAGTGACTTCAAAAGATTTAAATTTAACTTAATATAATGACTTAAATGTTTATATTTGACCAGTGTGAGGAGCTGGCGCACTCTTAAATTTTTTGAATATTTAAAATAAGAACATATCTAATATCAAACTTTTTTGAAAAGAATTATTATTTTAATCATTTTTAAAAAAATCATTTAATGAAATTTTATTTGCTAAAAATGTGAGTGAAATTATTCGTTAAATAATTGATTTTTTCAATGTGAATAACTTTGAGAATTATTTGTAGTTAAATTCTATAGATTTTGAAATTTATTTTGAACTAAATTTTTTAAAATATTGAAATGTTATCCTGTAAAATTATCTCAAAATTTTATAAAAATGCTTATTTCAAAATACCTTCAAGAAATTGGTAAGCTAAAAAAAGCTTAACAAATGAGTGACTTGAATTAAAAAAAATTCAAAGATTTATCATTTTTTGTGTGCTCTATGACTCTTTTACGAAACAAAAATAATTTCTTTTAAACATGGAAATTAAATTCCGTGCGACAACCGTCACAGTTTCACACAATCTTTGAATCAAAGTTAAGTATTAAACTTAATCTCAAAACGAAGTTATTCGTTATTCTATTGTAACTGAAAAAGATCACCATAACTATTTGATTGTTTACAGTAGGAGTGACGTGCTATGACTTCCTAGATAAGAATAACATTCAAAAATATTTTCATAAAAATTGATAAAATTCATTGTAAATCGGAGCGTCAGTAACAAAATGGACGAGCATAAAGAAAAATTCTTCTGTGCAATAAAGAGCAACATAATGTATCATGGATGATCCCGCTAAAGCTTTAAGAATTGAGCTATGAAACTTTACCTTACTCACTGTACTCACCCAGTCTATCATCAACCGATTACTATTTTAAAGCTTCTGGACGACTTTAGTGGGAAAAATTCATTAAATGCATTTCTTACCTGTTGAACTCCTAGTCATAGATTCCTTCTGTACTAAATAAACTGGTGTCTCATTAGATGCAAAAATGTCTCAATTCTAATGGTTTTTATTTCGATTAATGAATCTCTTACAAACGGAGAAATACTGATTAAAAGTTAACTTTTAAAAACAACTATTTTTACACAACAATTTGAGTGAAGAACTTTTATAAATTTAATAAAAATTTGTCATTATTTTTTAAAGATCTTATTTTTATTTAAAACTATTTTAATCAACGAGTTTATTTGTTCCTTTATAAATTTTGATTTAAAATTATTTTTACATCTAATCGCTTATCCTAAACTGACTTTAAGACGATTCCTGTAATTATGAATCGCTTCTCTGATAAATTTGTTTGATTTGCTTAGAAAATAATTTTAAGTCAAAATTTAAGAGACTCATTTGACCCCATTCGTACCAAATAGTATCAAACTGATTCAGAATATCTAAAGAATATCTAAAATTATGAATTGTACAAATTCTTTGAGTTAAAGTTTAGTTTTTACGGTATTATTGTCGATGATTCGTATGTACAAGAAAATATTTTAGTCGAACCAATTATTAATTTTAAAATTTAAGCAAAAGACATACGTGGAGAGTTACTGAGATATTAATTACCTTCACAAAATTCCGTTTACTATCATTATCCCACCGGATCTCAAGGTTACCCCGAAGACCTGACAGTGGTAATGGTAAGGAATTTAAAATTTGGGTATTTCGTGTTCGTGTTGGACCCATTTTATTATGGAGATTAAATTTTCACTCACCAAATAGTATTTTTTTTACTATATTGGATTTAGTAAATTCGTAAAAAAATCTAAATAACAATTCAAAATAATTTTCTTTAAATAATCAAATATTTGAGAAAATTACGAATAATCAGTAACTAGCGTTAATAAAATTTAAAAATAATTACTGTTCGACAAATTTCAATAATCAAATTGATATTCGACAATAATTTCAATTAGCTAACGTTTGACAATTTGACTTTCGACAAAATTTCAAATATTAAATTGAAAGAAAATTTCCAATCAAATGCTCGACTAAATTTCAATGAGAAGCTCAACAAAATTTTCACTCAGAATTTCAAAAAAATTATAATTGATAATTTATGTTTGGCTCAAGGCTCGTTCTGATTGGCTAACCAATCGACAAAACAATCGGCACAAAATATCACGATATTACTAAACATACTAGCTAATTGACTCAAATCAATGAGTCATCGTTACAATTGTTCAAAAATGAACAATTATCAATTTTATTTATATTCAATTATTCAATTTTTTATTTTTTATTTTGTAATATTATTTATTTTTTATTATATATCTTTTTATACATACATATTGTTATATAATGCAAGCAGTAAGCAACAATAACGATCTGTCAACTGTCACTATTAAATGTTGATTTGAATCGTCTTTGGGCAAAGAGAGAGGGATTTATAAATAAAAATAACGATAGATAATTTATAATTTAAATTACAAAACAATCATTAACTAAGATACTTATTAGGTTGTATTTTGACACTCATAAAAAACTAAACCCAATTTCCATAAAGAGTAATTAACTTAGCTTACTTTAAAAAATTGGGATAATCTATTTTTGACATCGATTTAGATTTGCTGCCATGAAATCCTTTCTGAATGAATGACTAAAATATAGTACAAATTATAGTTACCTAAAATGAAAAACTAAAATTACGAGAAGCCTTTTCCTATTAGAAGTGTTTGGCTTGGTAACATCCATCAAAGACGTCCGAGAAGAGGCTGAAATGATTGTGGATCGTCTTTTCGAATTCCTTTTGGAATTCTTATCATGACCTGTACCACCACCAGTATAACTGAAAGTTTCATCTATCTGATCAAGGCAGGAATCTAAAGTATTTTTCAAAATATAATTACCTATTTTATTTTTGTTACTTTCAAAATTTTTGATTTTTAAATACAAAAACAATAAAAATGTTAAACATGAATTAACAAAAATAACTTTAAAAGAGAGAAATGTATTAAGCAAGAGCTTATTGAATAAAAGACAAATAATCCACATCAGAGTATATTGTTACTAATTTTGATGAATTGATCATCATCTTCAGACAAATTTCTCTGCATTTGTATACCATAGCAATGAAATCGTTGAAGAAGGTGGTATTTTACAGGGATTTTAGGATTATATGCTTGCTCACAATTTCCTCTCTTCCAATAATAATCAAATTTTGAACACAGAATTTTAAAATAACTTACATAAACTTAACTATTTAAGAAGCTCTTTCTGTCTCAAGCTATATTAGTTTTCCGTTTTTTACGACTGTTCTTGAATTGGTTTTAAGAGAGGACGACAGGTCTCTCTGATATGTATGACATTAAAACCACAAAAAATGAAACATAATCCTGTTTGAGGGATAAATTTGGTATCCCCTTGGTAATTTAAAATATTTATTTGTAACTATTTAAAATATTTATAAAAAAATGATATATTTCTATGGATTTTTTTTCGAAACTTTCTCTAACGCCAACTAAATATATGTTTTAGTAATACCTAACGGACTCAAGTCTTAACAAAAAATTAATTGACTTAATGCCAGTAGAAGGGCAGAACTCAAATATGATTTCATACCAAATTCTGCAATATTTGTATAATCAAAGAACAAATAATCAAGGTTTATGTGACATTATTTTAGTTGATTCTGATGAAAGTCTACAAGCAGTTGACTCTAGCGGCACCCTTGATAAATTTACTTAAACAGTTTGGCCTGATTTCTGTAGCTATAATAACAGACAACATAATTTAATAAATTCTTTTATTTACTTCACAAAATGTCTTTTGACAAAACTTATTCGTTCAAAGAAAACCATGAAGTATTATTTTCAATGAGAACCAGAATCTTCATAACTAACTGGAGGTAGATCCTCCTCTGGAACTTGATTTCAAAAACAATATTGAAAGAAAAGATAAAAAAAATAACCAAAATAAAATTTTTTATTTTCCACATTCAATATACAGTAGGATTCTTTAAATCTATACTAAGAAGATTTTATTGTAAATTTGCAAACATAACGAAATAAAAGAAAAAATAAATTTAAGTGACCGATCCATTAATAACAAATGAGTTCTGATAGATCCAAAATTATTAAGATTTTGCTTGATATGCTCACAACTTCTAAGACATGTATTCAATCAGTAGACCTTTAAGGGTTACCTTTAGTTCCATCGAGTTTACAGAACCATTAGAATAAGAATCACAATATTTGAATACATTAAAAAAATATATTTCAATAAGTTTTAAGTCCCATTTTTTCCATTGTTGAGGTAGATAAAGTTTGAAAAAAGTATACATATTGTGATACTCTACTTCCTCGTGGTTGGTGTGTGTTTGTGATTTTCTTTCTTTTGCTTTTGTACAAAAAAAAATTCTTTGAAAACTTGAATCTTAGCGCCCACAATTATCCCCTCGATGGGGTCTCACAGACTAACTTTGGGAAACCGGAGTATCGGGAAAATGACTCTGAATAAATCTTCTTAGGTGAGATTGTTTAAAAACATTTTGTTAATGAATTTGAATTGGATAAAATTTAAAAAGTTTGTGAGCACTTCTATATTAAGCTTTCTGACCTTTCCAAATTCCTATCCTTAAATACTTATAAGAAAATTTATAATATGTGTGATACTCTACTTCCTCGTGGTTGGTGTGTGTTTGTGATTTTCTTTCTTTTGCTTTTGTACAAAAGCAAAAGAAAGA
>MQRK01223005.1:0-22337 GCA_001938485.1 Girardia tigrina | reverse complement strand
CACTGTTCTCCATTCATTTTCTCTTTTTGTGTTATATGCCGCTACAGGAGCATTTCTTTTCTTTTTATCAAATTCGAACATTCTCGTTTGAATATCTTCAATCTCTTCAGATTTTTTGATACCTCTAACAGCTATTTCTTTCTGTACGTTCTCGTCATCTATCAGATTAGCGTAAACTAAATTTGATAGTTCCTTTTTACCCAACTTTTTCTCAATTAACTTTTCAATGATTTCATCAGCCTTTCTAAATATTATTGTTGGGTCCTACATCCAAATCTCATATTCTACCAGTTCCTTCATTAGATCCAGGATAGATTTTTCCTTTGAAAATGCGGATCTTAGTTTCTCTTCACATGTTTCACCTGTCGCTGCTTCATATTTTATTATGGAATCCGGAGTCATATATGGTGTTGCTAATAAGATTTTCCTCTCCTCTGAAAATCCCATTATCTTCGCATATCCGTTAAAGCTCGTTATGAATGCCTCAACTTTTGTTTCTGATCCATCAAAAATCTCCGGACCTCTGATGTTCGGAATCACGTGGTCGTTTGGAACGAGGTCCACCGGTACGCTCGACACCTTTTTGAGATCTGAATTGTTTTTTCAAAAAATTAGGATGTAACCATCAAGATCCGCTGTCAGACATTGATAAACAACTGGTCGATAAATATCTGGTCGAATTCTGAATTGATGAAAACAAGATATTGTTTAAATTCTTCATAAAGCAGTCGTTTTATATGATCTTTTGAGATATCGTTCAATAAAATTTTCAAAATGTTTTTGAGATACCCATAGATTCATTAACTTTTGGTTGCTGACTAAGAATCATTGAAGTTTTACTTTTTGCAAAATCAAATCACTGAAGTCATGGGAATGGCGCTAACGGTTATTTAATTCCCCGATTTGTCCTTGAACAGCACATAAAACGGGTTACGTGACCAACTTGTACCCGAACACCCACAATTTGAGCAAATGGAGAAAGATCAGCGTTTTCAGATTAGTCATAACGAATGAGGAAAGCGATCCGAGTGATTCAATTTATAAACAAGATGACAATCGAACGATTTTGACTCTTTATTTTCTCTAATGGCGACTTATAACTTCAATTCAAATCAAAACAACATTCGCACCAGAAAAAATTATTTAATTCGATTCGATTTCAAAGATTCGATTTGTTTTCTCAAAACTCTAACCATTTTTCGATCCGACAAAGCAACCATCGATTCAAATAAAAATATATCACATAAAAATAAGTGTCCAAAATCCGACAAAAACACAAATCAGCTACTCTATACAGATCGATGGAGCCGCACAATACGGAGAATTAGCGCAAGATGACCGCCGCACAGCGAGTGGTGAGTGTCAGTGCGGATGGGGCGCAGGTGGTCAAATACTGCAACAATAAGATTAATTGTCCACTGAAAACTCGCCATCCATAAAAATATCCGATAAATCGATTGTCATTTCGGTCGATTCAGCACGCCGTCAAGCACCATCAACTCCGATCGACAGAGGTAGTGGCCATCTCTATAAAAACCGAACCAAAAATGGCATGCCACCGCTAGAAGTCAAATTACCAGTAGTCGGTTCCTGACCTTATTTATGGATACGGTTAGCCCCTAGTACCCAACACACAGAGGCGGCACGCCACAGGAGCCCGGGGTGCCAAAGTCCCCAAAATATTTTGCGAACTCGAAAAAAATTGACCTAACCTTTTTAAGTCCAAATCATAAGAAAGAATAAATGATGCATTCAATCTGCAATTCTATATACATTGTTGTATATTAGTAATAATGTATTAATTTCTTAATTATTGTCAAGTGATGGCAGTACCACCCTGTAAACACAACAACACAAATAGAAATAAAATGTATAGTTATGTAAGCAAAACACTATACAACTCTACGAGAACGTTCTTAGAGCAAGGGAACCAGTAAATAGTTGAATATTTTTGATGTCTCGGAGATTAAGTTACTCAAAGAGCTCCTGAACTCTGGTTTTCTGTCCAAATTTTTTTAAATGAGAAAACGAAAAAAAACTAGCATTTTGGGAAATTGATTAGTATACATTTATGGAAAGTGAAATACAAATTTAGATTTAGTTTTATTTTTTGTATTTAATAAATTATCACATTCATAAAATCCTATTTTTTTCAAATTACAATCATTTATTTGAGTAATCTGACATGACTATCAAGGAAAAAAACAAATGATTTTCAAGAAAAAAATTCTTGGATAAGTCATTTTACGGTAAAATATTTTCGTAAAAAAATAGTTTTTTGAATAACTATTAAAAAATTTTTTTTTCGAAATAAAAGGATAGCGAAACACTTTGTTCAAATTTACAACAATTTCAAATCTGATGAATCGAATTAACAAAGGTAAATTAAAGATCATAAATAAATTCATTTTTATCAATTAGAATTAATTTTTGTAAAATTATTCATATTTTTTATTTTATACTATTGTTCAGGATTCAAATTAAATTATTATTGTATATATTTTTTTATTTATATCATTTCTGTGGCCCTCCATTCCGTCTCATGAACAACCACCAGCCATAACGATCAAATAACTTTAAAATGTTGAAATTCCTGCCTCGAAAAAGATTTCCATAATTCCAATGACAATTCCTGATAATATTTTATTTGCATTTTTTGCTTTGTTTGCATTATATAGATATGTTGATATTATATATAATGATATAATGATATATTTATATATAATGATATAAAACGATTAAATAATTTAAATAAAACTAATAAATAAAAATAAAAGTTTAAAAAGCCTAAATATGAAAATTTGTATTGAAACTTATTCTTTATTTATTTTTATTCTTGCGTTAAAAAAGTGCTCAAGGACCTCTGTATGAAAATAACTATTGAGTTGAGGAATAAGTTCCCGCCGTTTTTTGAAAAATTAAAATTTTATTTTTTAACAAAAAAGTTACTACAAATTAATCACAAATATAATCTCCGCCATTGTTCAAGACTTCTTCCCAACGTTCAACGAGTTTTTCAATGCCTCTTTGGTAGAAATCGCCCGGTCTTAACTCGAAGAATTCAGCCAACCAAACTTTGACCTTCACAGACGATTGTAGTGTGACAGTCACGATACAGTTCCCGAATGATTTCAATAGAGTTGAGATTTAAGCCGATTTTTTCAAGGACGAAAAGGATATATTCAACAGAAATAGTATCAAAAGCCGCCGCAATGTCCATGAAAGAAAGATGAAGCTCAGCTTTCATACCATTCGTATAATAATCGATGATGGCACGAAGAAGAAAAGTGTGATCAGTACAACCGTCCACCGGACCAAGACTTTTCTGAAGATAGTGGAGCAAGTTGTTCTCTCGTGTCCAATCTTTAAGCTGCCTGCAGAGGAGAGTTGTAAACAACTTGTACAAACATTTCTGAAGTGCAATTCTCTGACAGTGCAATATCATCCTTATCATCTTTTGGTATCATAAGAGTACTAAATGTTTTCCAGTCAGTCGAAACAGTCTTGGTTTCCAAGATCATACGAAAGATTTTCTCGTAAATAATCCCTTCAGGGTCAGCATAGAGAATATATTTGTAAGAGATGCCACTTTGACCAGAGGAAGACTTATCCTTCGCTCGAAAACAATTCAAAATTTCAATACTGGATGGAACCTGGAAATCAAACTCAGTCCCGCGAGAGATAAGGCAATCAAAGGAGTCTGGAACAAAGAGTGTAGCACGATTTTGCTCATTTACCTTATCAGTAAAAGCCTGTTGGAATGGTTTTGCAATAGTGTAGTGACCCAGTCACATATATATTACTATTATATAATAATTTTATATATATTCCATAATTATAAATCATCCAACTCGGCGGTTCCTTACCATTCGACGGAGTATTGTTATACCACCAAACTTCTTCTCCTATTGGGATATTCGATCTCGCAGCAATTCTTTTAATCGTGTGATGACTTCTTTCCACGACTCCGTTCCCGCTTGGTCGGTTGATTGCACGATAAATTACCTCGACTCTCCAACCGTTGAGAAGTTCTATAAAATCGTTTGAATAAAAAGTCGTATAATTATCCACAAACAGTTCTCTAGGCGCTCCGCACTCCAAAAACACAGAACTTACTGCCGCGGTGATAGAAAGCGAACTTTCATCCCGGATTTCTTTCCATATCGCAAATCTGGATGATCTGCAATCGATAAAGCTTAATTACTTTTCTCCATTGAATTTGGTGACATCTATTGCTAATCTTTGCCAGGTCTCCCTAATAGATAAACCACCGTGATCCCATCTAACTGGTGCGGGATCAATTGACTGGCATTTCTGGCACTTCGCAATCATGTTCGAAATATCTTTATCTGTGACATTAATATTTTCAATTTTGCAAAGGAACTTCATTCTTTTTGCTCCCAAGTGGCACTTCAAATGAAGATCGTTCAGTCTTTCAATTTCACTTATCAAAGCCACACCGCATACACTTTTAGTCAGCTCCTTCGGAATTCTCGTCAGTACATCTGCTTTATTCAGATTGCTCGGCACAAACTCTATTCTAATATTTAAATTAAAATCATCGCAAATTTCTTTAATAATAGATAACCGCCATCTGATGAGAAATTCTGAAAAAAGCACTCGTGTTTAGTCGAGACTTACTTGCTAACACGTCATTCACCCAGGCAACCACAGATTTGTTATCACACTTCACTGTGATGTCTGTCATTCACCATTTCACGCATAAATTTAACCCCCTAACAACCGCTTCCAACTCCACAATATTGATGTGCCGTGAATAATCCTTTTTCCTTAACCAAGATCCATCCTCGACGATTTTACCATTAACTTCCAGCAAAACCCCCAACGCGATTAAACTAGCGTCGCACCACAGAGTACACGTTTTGCATTCTCCAATGCTCCACATGCCTCGACAAGGATCATTTTCTGCAACTCTTTCCAAGATCGATTTTATCTTCTCCATCACCGACATGTCCACTGGTGAGTCCCAATCACCCTCCGATGCTCGTTTGAGATGAGAACATGCCAATCGTAACCATGACGCCACAGGGTGGATGCCAGAAAGTTGTCCGCATAAAGAATAAAATAAGAAAGTTAAAATAAGAATCTTGTGTTAGACAAAGAATTTAAAGAATTTAAATGACAGAAACATAATGACGACATAAAAAATAGTTTAGTAGATATCAGAACTGGGATAACGTAGAAATGGGCACTGAAAGATAATATCGTTAAGACAATAAATAACAAATACTTGATCATGAAAAGTAAAAGAACTGAATTCGTGGAAGATATATGTTAAGGTTCCGAAATATACATATGAACACTTTTGACAAAATTTTATGTAGAAAAAATTTAAAATAATTCTTTTGGTAAAATTATTAATTCCAAACAAAATAATATTTAGTTTAACAAAAGTTGAATTGAAAATTAAAAATATTTTAGTCTGTTTTATTTTATCAATTTTCAAGGTTGATGAAAACTACTATATAAACAGCAGAAAATTTAGTTTAGTTTGCCCAAATATTTGCCGAAAAATTTGCCTAAACAAAACTTCTCGTAAAAGAAAAAAGTAACGTGAATACAAAAATTTATTTGATTTTTATTTTATTCTTTTAAAATATTATTTTTTTAAACCAAAAGTATGGGAGAAAAAGGTTTACTTTAAAAAAAATACAATATCGTTCGTTTTGGAAGATTCACAGCTTTTACTGTAATCTGTTAACTCGCACGAAATATTGATTTGTGTTTGTATTCTGTCATCAAGAATTGAATTATTATTATTATTTTTGACTTGTTAATATTTGTTATTTGAAATAAAGTTTCATAAAAGAATTTGTGTTCATTATTCATATATTTACGTTGGAAGTCCTTTCTGATTAATTGGAGTCAGATTAAAGATTTCAGATTAAGGATTAAAGTCTACAGATTTAAGATTTGTGTTTAAAAAGTAAATATTATAAAAAGTAAAGTGTTATAATACCCAACATATACACCAGATGCTTTGTCACGTT
Organism: Girardia tigrina; assembly: GCA_001938485.1. Classification (NCBI taxonomy): domain Eukaryota; kingdom Metazoa; phylum Platyhelminthes; order Tricladida; family Dugesiidae; genus Girardia; species Girardia tigrina. The sequence continues at coordinate 16,326 of MQRK01223005.1, read as the reverse complement.
GGTAGTAAGAAAGTTAAAAAATATTTGAAAGATGACTTCGATATTAAAGGTATGAGAAACGGTAAAGAAAATCGTGTAAAGCTATATATATATATAATCCTTTAAAAATTTTGATATAAGCAATGTTATGGATGACACTGAGGATAATGATAGTGACAATGATACTGACAGTTTCGGCAGTAACGATGATGGTGTGGTATAAGTTCCAGTCAGATTTTAAATATGTTGTATGTCCAGTAACAGTGACACAAATGATGATGTATTAAATGGTTAATATGATGAATAAAAGCTTTCAGTTAATCTTGATTCACATTTCTGATAAAAATATATTTTTTCCAAAACTTTAGATCGAAAAAGAAAGGGGGTCTTATACTCGAAAAAATAGGGTATGCTTTTTAAAAAAAAACTTTCGTATTGATTTGATAAAACAATATTCATAAAAATTATAAAATCAAAATTCTCTTCAATTTTTGACACAGAATTCAGAATTTTTCAATTATTATATCTTGGTTTTATGATAAAAAAAACTCTTATGTTAGATTTGATTCCGTTGAATAAGGTGTGGTAAAATGAAGGAGAGAATAATCGTCCTTGTCTTACGAATTTTAAAATTGCCCATAATTAAATATTGTTTTATGATTAATCAGCAAATAGGTAATAATTTGTTTCAGCAAATTCCAAAAAGTGTGTGGAATTAAAAGCGCCAGTTTTACATTTATATCATATGACATCATTAGCACATATCGTCCTTCAAAGCTCCCATTTGTACCCCTTTTTGCCGGAACAGTTGTATGAGCCTTCTCGTTTTCTGAGGAATATCCATACAAATACTTTATGTGCAGAGGCTGCACGCCACAGGGGCCCGGATGGGGCTCAGCCCCCCCCAATATTTTGCGAACTTGAAAAAAACTGACCTGACGTTTTCAACTCCAAAACATAAGAAAGAAATAAATAATGCATTCAATCTATACAGTATTGTATATTTGTAAAAATTTATTAATTTCTTAATTATTGTCAAGTGATGGCGGTACCACCCAGTCATAAACACAATAACATGAATAAAAACTGCAGACAAACTGAGTTAATCCAACAAACAGTGACTGGCATTATTTCTTCAATCAATAGCTTCTGAAGTAAGGCTTGTGAAGCATTTTTCCATATGTTTGGATACTACACCTGACCTTACTAAGAAAGATCAACTTCCTTTTATTGTTTGATATGTTAGGCCATCTGGTTACATTACTGAGACATTGCTGGATATATTTGGTGCATGGATGTTTTTGTGTAGTTTTTGCATGTTTAAATGTTGTATGTTGATTTGGGATTGTGCCTCTCCTAATCAGATGGATTATCAATATTTAATTTCTTATAATCTGAAACTAATTTATTTAAATTTAGATTTAATATTCAAATTTTTAATTTTTATTATTGTAACTTTTAAATCATTAAAATTAAAAATTAAAAATTTGAATATTAAATCTAAATTTAAATAAATTAGTTTCAGATTATAAGAAATTAAATATTGATAATCCATCTGATTAGGAGAGGCACAATCCCAAATCAACATACAACATTTAAACATGCAAAAACTACACAAAAACATCCACACACCAAATATTCCTCACATCCCCCTCGATTTAAATGGCTTTAGCCATTCCACATTTCTGATCAAAATTCTACCATCTTCTAGCTCCAATTGATAACTTCTTTCATGTCTTGTGTTTTTTTACTGTGGCTGGACCCATATATCAGTAGTATAAAAATGGGACACTTACCCCAGGACCCAAGCTTATTGGGTCAGTGCGATAAATATTGAACTAACCCAATAAATTATTGGGTCTGTGTGGTAAATATTGAACTAACCCAATAAATATTGGGTCTGTGCTATAAATTTTGACTAATATTGAGTCTGTGCTATAAATATTGACTAATATTGGGTCTGTGCCATTATTATTGGCTAGTAGAGCATTTATTTAAAATATTTATAAAAAATGGATTAAGAAAATGAAAAAATTATTAACTTGTTAAGCCTTTTTAAAAATATAAATTTTTATTAAATAAAAAAAATAAACAGTTTGATATTTCTTTTTTAGATATTTTTTTATTATTATCAAAAAAAATAAAAATTCATAATATTCTTAAGAAAAAATGAATGAAAAAAATTTACTTGATCATTTAAAAAAACTTGAGAACTTCAATTTTGAATATATAAAAAACGATATTAAAGCAAGTATATTGAGTATGAAATTTGTTCAATATAAACAAATAATAGACGATTATGCGATGTATAAAGAAAGTAATAAAAATTTAAAACATAAAGAAATTTATAAAAAGATAGGAACTTCTGAATATCGTTTTTCAAGAATATTAAAAGATTTAAATATTTCTTCTCCTTATCGTTATGAAACTCCCATGAAAAAAGGAAAAGTTATTCCGAAAAAGAAAACAACAAAAGTCAAGTTTGATGAAGAAAGAATGGTAAGATTGAGCCTGATAAAAAAATAAGAAAGAACCAAAAACAAAACAAAAACATAAAGAAGAAATAACAATTGGCATGGAAAATCTTGAAATAAAACCCAAACAAGAAGTGGAAATTGATTTATATAAGAGTAATGTTTCCAGCGATAATGAATCCGATATAAATAAATAAATATCAAATTTCCCCATTAAAAATGCAATACGATTTAAAAAAAAGTTGCTTTGGATATAGTGAGAAAAGACAGAAATTTAAAAAAAATTTTGCCGTGAAAAAGAGGAAGAATTTAAGAAATTAGGAGTAAAAGAACAAGCTCTTGTTGGCTTTAAAAATCTGAGAGAAAACCAACTCGATAAAGAGGGATTTATTTATGCGGTGAATGTATGTAAAACACTTGGAGAAGATTTATTTAAAATGAAAAATACATTGAACCTTTCAACTAAAAAATTAGAGGAAGCTGAAAAAATAATAAATAAAACGGCAAATATGCAACTTATCACGGAATATGAGAAAAACTGTGAAGCGTTAGAAAAAAAATATAATTCTAAGGAAAAATCTTCTACTGTAACAGGAGATTATGGTAAATTTTTTTGAAGAACGTTTTTCTGCTTTTAATAAAAAAATAACTGGACTAAATAAATATGAAACGGATGAATCGGATACTGGTGAATAATGAAAAAATCGTGGCACTTTTAGCTTAAGTATTTAAATGTTTTTACACTCAATAATATTAAAATAATGATTTATATTTATTTAAGGCTATTACATTTCATTGCAGTTTACTATCAATAAAGGATAGTAACCAAAATAAATCAAATTTTAATATTATTATATTTCATCTTCATCTCTTAAATAAGAATAAATTTTTCTCGAAAGATCATTTCTTTCTTCTTTAATTATTCTATCTTTTCTCACAATATCTATTTCAATCTCTAATATTTTTATTTTTTCACTTTCTTTTATTTTTTTAATTCATTTTTAAAAAATTTTATTTCTTTTTCATCTTTTGTATTTTCTTTAACTAATTTAAATTGATTATTAAAATATTTTTTCAATTCTTTTTTTTATTATTAATTATTTCTTCCTTTTTATTTAAATCAATCAAAATATCTTTTTTATAATTTTCATGAATATATTTTTTATTTGTATTCTTCTTATTAAAATAATTGGAGTATTATTTTCTCCCGGTCTTATTAAAAATCTAGCCATATTTATTAAATGAAAAATATTAATATTATATTCATCAATACACTCATTTGGAAAAAACTTTTTTATATTATCTACTTGCATATTATTATAATAGTTTTCCCCAGATATATCTTTTATATCGGTTTTTTCAAAACAATTACAATCAATTGATTCATCATGTCCACAATAACAACATTTTTTACACCCATCTCCTTTACAAGTACAAACTCCATCACTATCACAAGAACAATCGCCATTTTTACCACAAGCACATTCAAAATCACTCTCACTCTCACTACTTTCAAAATCACTTAAATTTTTTTTCTCTCTACTCATTTTTTTATAAAAAACATTATAACTTTCCTCTACATTTTTAAAAAATTAAAAAATGAGTTCCAAAGAAAAATTAAATATTTTAAACATATACAAATCCAAATTCGAAAATAAATTATTCCCACGAAATTTTCGAATCTTAATTGTCAGGATGAAGTGAATTAAGGATGCGGGAAAAATGTTTTATTATCAAAAATGTTATTGGAAGATAAATTTTTAGATTTCAACAATCTAATTTTTTATTCCACAACAATTGATCAACCGGAATTGAAAGTCATTGCAAATGGTTTTCGATTTGAAGATGGATCCGCGTTAACAAAAGCCGGAATACGCGATATTTTCGATAAACAAAATATGCTTTTATCAATGATAAAAGAGGAATCAGGAAATAATTCCGATAAAAATTATATTCCTCCTCCGGAATATTTGGTTTATGCATATAAGCGATATATTACAAATAATCATAAAATAAATCAAAATCAATACTTGTTCGAGATCCCGAAAAAGCAATTTCGTATTATTTTCAAGTGATCCCAATCAAATCGTTTCATGTGATTCATTACCAAAAGACGCTAAAAATCTTATTATTTTCGATGATGTTGTTAATCTTTCGGATCAAAAAATAATGAAATCGTATTTCACAAGAGGCCGCCATAATAATTGCAATACCATATATATTTCCCAAACTTTTTACGGACTCGATAAACATTCTATCCGAAATAATAGTAATGGATTTATTTTTTTCGAACTGGGAAAACGCGATAAACCATGCATATTCAGTGATTTATTCATGTTCAATGATCGTTGTACTCAACTATATAAACAAAAAATATTTGAGCATTGGAATCAGACAAAATATAATTATATTTATTACGATCTCACTCAGAAAAAAATTATAAAAATATATTCAAGGAAGAAGAAATAACCATATCCGATGAAGATAGTGATAATGATTTTGATGATGTTCTGATTTCATAAAAATAAAATTTTTCCGGAAAATAATTATAGAATTTATAAAATATAAGTGGCTTTCTCCAAGAAGTCAAATCTGGACTGAAACCAAAATAACGTTTATCTCTTCCTGTATTTGTGACTAAGTAATTTAGCAGGATATAGTTGAGATTTTTTTATTAAAAATGAATAAAAGGAATAAAATTGGAGGAGATACCGAAGGAGGAGATTTACAACCACATCTTGCCAATTACGCGAAATATATTCCCGGATTTATGAAAACAAAATACGGTGAATTGCATTTACCAGGAAAAAATTATTGTGGGCCATTAACGAGATTGAATATTCGTTTAGACCCTAATACTGATAAACCTTTAAGCGAAGAACACGAGCCAGTCGATGGACTCGATGAAGCATGTTATCGCCATGATCTTGTATATCGAAGCGAAGATATTTGTGATCGCCATTTAGCAGACATTAATTTAATTCACGATATCAATCAACTTCAAGATCTGACTTTACGTCAAAAATTCGAGCGATTTCTCATAAATGTGATAATGAAGGGTAAGATTGTTTTCGGATCCAGTGTTCCCACTGTCTCCGAAAATATCGATACTCTCAATGAATTCGGTGGAGATATTGAAAATCTCGAAGATAACGAAAAAGAATTTTACTGTGAAACATGTGAAAAAAAATTTAATATTAAAAATAAAAATAAACATCTAAAAAGTAAATCACATGAGAAAAACTTGAAATCAAATGAAGACCAATTAGTCCGAGATTTACATTTCCAGCATAATAAAAATAAAACTTTTCTCAAAATCGATGTTTACGAGCCAAATCATATCTGGTCTGCTGATCTAATATTTCTTACGCGAGAATTCATTGAAAATCAACAAGATGAAATAGTTGAGAGAATTACTAAAATTCCCAAGAAAAAAGGACAAAATAATTCATCTGCCCCATTTGCTTCCGCAAATCCTTCGTCTTCGACTCGGTGGTTCCCAATCTTAACAGTAATTGATCTCTATTCCCGTTATGGGTTTTACAAATTATTACCCAATAAATCTTCTGCATAAACTTTGAAAGCTTTCAAGGAAATTATTCATGAAGCAGGAGAAGTAATCCCCAATTATTTATGGACAGATCGCGGAGCCGAATTCCAAACTGGAGAGTTCAAAAAATTTTGTGAAAGAAACAATATAAAATTATACTCGGTAAAAGAGAAACCTGTATTTATTGAAAGATTCAACAAAACAATAAAATCCCAAATATATCGCCTATTCACGCGCAAGAATCAAAAGAAGATAAATCAAAAAGAATTGAATACAATAATCAACGAATACAATAATAAAATTCATAGCTCAACAAAACAGACCCCGAATGAGGTGATGTTCAATAATAAATTACCGGATTTCCCAATAAGAAAAATCCCCGAGAAAGTGTATGATTCCGAACACAAATTAAAATCAAAATTCAAAATCGGAGACCGAGTAAGAATCTTTATTGCGAAATCCCACCTAACGGATGCGGAACGAAAAAAGCGATAATATATGAAAGGATACGAAATAAAATGGACTCGAGAATTATACGAGATCGCTCAAGTTTTAAACCATGAATATCCTGTGACATACAAACTACGAGACCCATCAACAAATGAAATAATTTTCGGGAGATATTACGAACAGGATTTACAAAAATCAAAAATAAACAAATAAAAAGGTCGAGAGAATTGAGATTTTATAGATTTTATTTTCCCATTTTGGAAAAATAAAATCTATAAAAGAAATGGAAACAACTTTCGAAAAACCAGTTAGTCAATTAGTGTCAGGCTTAGTGCCTCAAGGAATATTGAATCTCGATTCCAATAAGGAATTTTCTCACGTCCTGAAAAAAACCAATTTAATACGAATATGCCCTACCAGCGGCTCAACGGAAAACAAAAATAAAAATGGTCCAATAGTTTTCCAGCTATCGCAAATAACAGATCCCATAGATATCTGTAACGTAAAACTCGTTTATGAAATTGAAATAAAAGATCCAGCTACTGTTTTAGAAACCAATTTTTTCCCAAAATTATTTTCATCAATGTCATTAAAATTAGGAGCTCATGTTGTAGAAACGATAAATAATCCCGGTATCGCATCAGATATGTTATTATATGTCTCAAAAGATCAAAATTATGTCCCATGTGGCGAAATCAGTGGATTTATTCCCGATCATAATGAAATGCAAATAAAAACTTTTCCAGCAGCGGGAAGAGCAGCAGTAGCAGCAGTAGGAAACCAAGCGGCACAAGAAGCAGTTGCACCAATTGAAGGCGAAATGAAATATGTAAATTCCGGATACTATATTCGAAAAGCACAATATGCTGGATTAAGTAAATTCAAAGGCTGCTTCTCACTTAAACACTTATTCGGCTTTCTGCAAAATTATAACCAAATTCTGTATAATGTTTTCATTGAATTTACGGCAATAAGAAAAATCGATAATGCGAATATTTTTCATTTACAAAATATCGCGGGAAATAATACAAAATCCTCAATTGAAATCAAAACACTCGAATTAGTGATGGACCAATTGGAATTAAATGCAGATTCATACGGTCAACTGATTGAGCGATTAACCCTTAAAGATCATCTTATTTATGTTGATTTCTTACGCCGAATGACTATGGAATACGCATTATAGGGGCAGAAAATATTTTAATGGAATGTGTCCTATTTAGAATATTTACCGCAATATATTATTTTCGGATTCAAGAAATCCGCTTCGGATTATAAAGTAAATAATTCCCAATTCACCCTAGATAATGCAGGAGAATTCACTATCCAATTGAAATTAAATAATGAGTATTATCCCTTACAACCAATGGTGCTTAATAAACATAATAATGATTTTTACGACCTCTATAATGCATATGTCCAAACTTGTCGCGGATTTCAAGATAAGGCGCCATTGTTATCGCTGAAAGACTGGAAAGATTTATACCCAATAATATGTTTCGATACATCAGATATTGATAAAACTATGGCGATGAATAATGTCACTGTAACAGTCGTAATAAATAAACATGAAAATTTCCAAGATAAAATATTCTGCTTAATACTTCAAGAAGTGCGCTTGAAAATGAATATCCGCAATTCACAAATCACTATCATAGAGGAATTACGCGGTGGAAGCGAAAGACGATAAATGTGAACAAATTCCGTTTTAAAAAATGAGTTACTCGTAACCTCGCAACGTATTTTTATAAAAATTATAAAAATGAGTACCGATAGTTTAAAAATACGAAAATTAATAGACACTCAAACCCCAGGTTTGATAAGAGTCGATGGCAAAGAAATTTACCTCAATCGCGAAATGATACGCAAAATAAAAAAAGATAGAACAGAAAGGCGGTATGATCAGTGATAACAAATATCACTCTGGAGGTATTTTACCGCTAGCAGCATTAATTCCATTAATTGTTACTGTTATTACTGGCGGAGCAGGAGCAGCAGCTGGAGTTGCAAAAACAGTCTCGAATGCTCGTGAAGCGCAAAAGAACGCTGCAGAAACGGAAAGAGCTCAATTGGAAACTCAAAAATTACGTCAAGAACTCACGAAAGCAGCAAATGAAAAATCCGGTCAAGCAATTCCAATGTCATTTCTATACCAAATATTTTCCACTGCATTAGATATGGCAGAACATTTTAAAAATAAAGAAGGATCTTCCTTACCACCATTACCATCATTGGGAGAATTAATAGCCGCTGCTTTTTTAAACCGAGTTCAAACCAAAGGCTCTGGATTACGAAAATCGAGAAAAAAGGGAAAATGTATAGAATCAGATTCAGAAGAAGATTGTGATGATGAAGAAGAAGACGAAGGCGAAGGTTTATACTTAGAAGATTATATCGGAAAAGGCATTCAGAAATTTTTCCGCGAGCAAATAAATAATTCAGGAAAATCAGGTAAAAATAAAAAATTATTACTATCAAAAAATAAACAAATAGGAGGAAAATTAAAATGCCGATTTAAGGGAAAAGGACTGTACTTGGAACCTTGGGACTCCAACAGATCTGGTAAATAATTCTTAAAAGAAATGGACAAAACGCAAATAGAATTTACGAGCATTTACAATCACTAGCGGAAGAAATGCGTAAAGAAAAAGTGGCTCACGGGAAAATGAATGAAATGCTTATAAAGAATGCGCAAACCCGCACTAAACGATTACCAAAAAAGAAACCTAAAAAATGAACCCTCAAAAATAATACATCGAAGAATTGCGAGCGGGATTACAAAGAAAGATAGCTGCCATAAACGAGTATAATCGCCAGGAATTAGAGCAGAAAAACGGACAATTCAATTTCCTGCAAACCGCCCAACAATTTTTCCAGCCTCTGATTTCATCGATGCAAATTCCATTAGCTCAAAAAATCCAACTGTTAAAAGATAAAATACTAGCGAACGAAAATGAGTTAAAAAAATTTCACGATGTTGAAATCAAAAATTACGACAACGTAAAATCGATATCTTTCTATGAACAATTCCAACAAAAATTCATGGAAAACCAAGAAGAAATTAATAAAATCTCTCAAGAGCTAATGACTCAGTCTCCACAAGATTATCATTTCGTTACCACGCATCAAGCGCAAGCGAAGAAATATTTGGCCGATTTAGCGGTGAAATTGGGAACTGAGTTTAAAGTCCAAAAACCAATTGCAAAACTAATTGAAAAACATATTGCAAAATCTCATGATATTCCTCCATATATGTATATTTTAGATGAAAGAGCTTTTTTTGGAAAATCTTAATCCAGAACTTATTCCAACTACAGGATATTTAAGTTCTCGAAAAAATGAAAAATATGCCGGGCATCAGTATGTGAAGCTCAATGGAAAAATATATATTCTAGATGCGGAAAAAGAAAATGGGGAAAATCATTATTTCTTTTATTCAGGTAATAAAAAATTATATGTTACAGAAATTACCCTAAATTTTTTAATGGGAAACAGTGAAATAGCAGCGAGTAAAAAAATAAATATATTAGATATTGAAGATGAATTTGAGGCTTATATCGATATTTTGGAGGATGCTGGTTTAAAAATAAATGGAAAAAAATATATAGAAAAAACCAGAAAAATGATTGAAGAAAGGAAAAAATTTGAGCTAGTTCCCAAGAGATAAAAAAGAAAAAAATAGGAGAGGGAGAATGATCAAATCCAATATCCTTATTCGCATATTTGTATAAACAGATCGCCGCGAAAAAGGCCGGGCATGATGGCGTTGATGATAATATCCGCGAGACCATATCTAAATTGAAACGCAAAAAAATAATCTCGAAAGAAAGAGCAGTGGATTTATTGCGAAAGACATTTGAAAAAAATTCTCTCTAAAAATGAGCGGCGAAGCGAGTGGGTTTTCAACAACTTTTACGCTTTCAGGGAAGAAATCGGAAATCCGGGTACAAATGCCCGTGCAATTGAATTTGGAACCGAAATATCATTATGAGATTGGACTGGTTTGGTTTTCTACTTATAATACGGTTTTCAATATCCACGATGAAAATAATTGGTTCTATTTATTTTACAAGGGAAAAACGATTCCTCCGGAAATCAAGGGAGAACGAAAGCAAATATCAAAAGAAGGAATCGAATACACGTATGTAAAATTATCGTTGAAAAATGGTGCATGGGGATTCAAGGAAATCAATCAAAAAATTGGAGAAATGACCAATAATGCGGTAAAGCTGGTAACCGATGAAAAGTGTTGGGGTAATGTAATGTAAATATGAACCTTTTTATTTACTTATTTCTATTTTGAATTTGAGTTACTTATTTTTATTTTTTGTGAATTTTATATTTCTGAATTTAGTGAATTTTTATTTATTTATTTTTATGTTTTTGTGAATTTTATATTTTAATTGTGTTTTGTGTTTATTTATTATTTATAATTTTATAAAATAAATTAATTTTAATATGATTTATTTATTTAAAATTATTATTATTATTATTATATTTAACGCATGATGCGTCTGTACCTTGCGTGTTTTGTCACGCACTGCGCTACAATTTTTGAGCCACGCATTATTATTTTTCTTTCTCAAGCGTGCGCTGTGACCATTTTTATTGCCACGCATTCTTTGCGTTTCTGTTTGAGTTATTGCCACGCATTCTTTGCGTTTCTGTTTGAGCCACGCATCCGTTACGGATGGTTCCTTTTCTTTTGTGACTATTTTTTGTTTGAACGCACAGCCGGTGTTTTCGGTGTTTTGTTTTGTTAAGCCACGCGATTTAATGCTTGTATAAAAATATCAACCTAGATTGACTTAACGCATAGATTAATTTCTCTTTACAGGTAGTACTATTTTCCTTACGGCATAGATTAATTTCTCTTTACAGCCCATTTGACGAAATTCGGTGACGAAATTTGGCAGAACAAGCTTATTCTTCCATACAATTTAATCGGCGAAACCTGACGACGACTTCATTCCTGTGAACAATCGCACAGATTATTGACGATATTTTGCTTGCGGAGACGAGATCTTGCTTGAGAGAATCCAACGAGTTATTTTAACGGGACGAGACTTTGCTTGCGAACGAGGTTATCCTTTAAATAAATTTTTTCTTAAACTCAAATAATTCTCTTTAAAATTAACATATTTTTAAAATCGATAATCTTTAGTAATTATATTAAATTAATAATTTTTATTTATAAGCTTAAACCTTTGGTAACTGGAGAACGGTGCTTCCCAGTTCCATAACCTATCTCACAAAACACACAGGGATATTTTTATATCTTTTGCTTTTAATAAATATAATTTGTAAAGATTTTATAAATATTAAAATAAATATTTTTAACAAGTCTCGCGTTATTGATTGTTCATTTATTAATTGTTCATTTATTGATTATTCATTTATTGATTATTAATTCATCGATTATAAATTTTAAAAGCCGATTTTCATCTTTTGAATTTAATTTATAAAAACTCGACTACCAGGAGATTTATCTATTTCTCCTTTGTTACGACGTTTGGGGAATATAAAATTGACCCTTGTGCGTAACAAAAGACTTCACTGTCGAAAATTACAATAATGGAAAATTATTATGTGGAATTTGACAAAAAATCTTTCCTGCATTCCATGCATGGGTTTGGAAAGATTTCAGTTGAGAAATATCCCAGTCATAATTCGAGTTTTTATTTTATCGATGAAAAAAATATTGTTATTCCCGCGATAGCGGATTATGAGTCTAAATATACTTTTCAGATAACCGATATAAATATTTGTAATATTGATTGCTCAATCGCCAATGGAGGATACGTTTCAATGGATAAAAATCAAATAAAAAATACTAATATCATTTACTCGTTTCCGGCGTTCACAGTCCCAATTGGATACAAGATAAATGAGAGACCTGCATTCGTGACTTATTTATACGAAATAAATGAGTTCACTGTGAGAGTTATTGACAATAAAGGACGATTGATCAATTTTAATAATGAACATGTGAATATGTGCTTAAGACTGAGACAGAGTGTTTTGTAAATATTTTGAATATTATAAAAATGACTTTACTTGAATTTTACAACTTACAAGATTTTATGATGATGTTTGGGATTGATACATCGAGTAATGTCCAACTGGAAAAATGGGCTCAAAGATTAAAAATCTCAGACAAATTCCAAGTTCTGATGGCTGATGAGGTAAGTGACAACATCAAAAAGTTGTCAATAATTAATTACCAAGATAGTGATGAAAAGGGTAGTCATTGGGTGGCCTACTATAATGGAGATGGCGATAACCAATACTATTTCGACCCTTTTGGCGTTGAACCGCTGGAAAATATTCCAAAATGTATATACAATACTGTTCAAGTACAACTGGGCAATTGTGTTTATATTTTTTGTTTAAAATGGATAAATGTTTATGTGCTGATAAAACCCAAAAATTCGATGATATAATTGAGGAAATGTTAGATTGTTTATGGCCTGAAACTTTATTATAAATAAAATGGACCAGTATTCTTATTTTCCTATAAATAAAGTGGGAAAAACTTTACAGACTTTTTGAACATCTAAAATTTTAGCATTACTTTTTTTGTCAATTAATTTATCAATAGTTTCCTTTGTTAATTTCTCTACTATCAAGAGCAATTTTCTTCGATCAAGAGCAATCTTGCAACACTAATGGTAAAAGTTTGGGAATTGGTTATGTGTTAACTGTTCCATATTCAGAGGGGTTTAAAATATTTACAAATTCTATTTTGAAAGCGTTAGATAATGCAATAAGTTTAAAAGTAATATCCCGTACCCAGAAAATTGAAAGCATGTTCGGCAATAAATCTCCAACGCCATTGGGATTGTGTTCGGATCTCATTTACCAATATACATGTAATGGGTGTAATGCCACATACATTGGAGAGTTTTCACGTCATCTCTGTAAGAGAATCCAGGAACACTGTCGCAATGAAGGTTGAAGTAACATTGCAGGACATAGAAGAAATTGTAAAGGAGATAAAACTTCACAACACTTTAAAATTCTGTGTACTCAATTTAAAAATTATTGGGAGGAGTGACATGTGAAGCGTTATATATTAGATCTTTGGATCCTAAGATTACCGTTCAAACTGCACTCTCTACAACTTTGTTGAGAGTTTTTAAATGATGTACTGATTACGTATTGATTATATAATCATTAACTGCACTATATTAGTAAATTTCGTTTGAAAAATCATTTGTTCTGACGATGACGGTTAAACCGTCGAAATTAATAAACGTTTTCAATTGGCTTTCAAGTTTTGATTTTAAAATAAATAAATTGGCAACTTCGGCATTAGATGATAAAAGAAGATATTATGATAGCATCCATAGTTTTCCTTTTTTCTTTAATAATTGTTTAATAAGATATTTATAATTTTTATTTTAAATGATGAATTTGTTTAGCCTTATAATTTTTATTTATTAAAAAATGGCCATTATGTGGAATGGCTTTTAACTATCTTATTTAAATAAATGGCCTAATAGCCAATATTTCTCAATATTATTCATTATTACTGGCACAGACCCAATATTAGTCAATATTTATAGCACAGACCCAATATTAGTCAATATTTATAGCACAGACCCAATATTTATTGGGTTAGTTCAATATTTACCGCACAGACCCAATAAGCTTGGGTCCTGGGGTAAGTGTCCCATTTTTATACTACTTATATCGATCTTCTTCCTTTGTAGCATTTTCTTTTTTTATCAACACTTTATCCCCTGTATGAAATATTCATTTTGTCTCTATCGTATTTTCGCTCTTTTCTTTCTTATTACAACTCTGTTTCTTAGTATCTTTCCACCAATGTCTTAGCTTCCTACCAAATATCATTTCTGCTGGTGAGATTCATGTGGTAGCCTGAATTGTGCTGTTCATCATAAATTCTACTTCTGGCAAAATTTCCGTCCAATCTTGGTAGGCTTGATCTTTTATCCTTATGTTCATAGCATCTCTAATAGTTCTAAATTGTCTTTCAATGATGCCATTGGTATTGTGATGATAAGGACTGGAGTAAATTATTTCTGCTTTAAATCTCTTCAGTGTGTCTTTGAAGAGTGTCGATTCGAATGCTTTACCTCTATCCACATGGATCTCTTTTGGTGGTCTGAATTTCCAAATCCATCTGTCCAGTAGCACCTTCCGAGCAGTTTTCTCATCTTGATGAATTACAGCATTTAGACTTATATACCTGCTAAATTGATCAATTATAGCTAATATATATTGATATCCATTTAAAGTCCTTTTAAATGATCCGCAAAAATCCATGTAAAGCTTTTTGAAATGGTTCATCAGCAAATTGTTTAATAAAACTTTCTTTCGTTTTTGTGTTTAAAGTCTTTCTTTTTTGACAGTTTATGCAACATTTTACAATTTCCTTAATTATCTCTCTCATATTAACCATATCAAAATCATCTTTCAAATAGTTATAAACCTTTTTACTACCAGCATGGCACAGAATCTTGTGAGCGTCTTCCAAGAATTCTGTCCTTGTGGTTCTCGGAATCCAATATATATTATCTATTGTTGTCACAATATTGTCATTCAGTATCCATTTCTTTGTTCTTCCCATTCTAATATCTTATCTGATCTGATTTATTTCGTCATTATCTTTCTACCATTTGAACTCTTTAGATTCTTCGTCCAAAGCCAAGATTCGTGTTTTAATCTTTCCTTTCTTAGCTTCTTCATGCATTGTTTGGCACTGACTACATAATTCACAAGAATTTCTCGACATTGCATCTGCATTTGAGTGTTTTCCTCCTTTCCGATATTCCATTCTCATATCCAGACTACTAAGAAAATTTATCCACGTTTGAAATTGCGGTGTGATTGGGTTTTTCGGAATTCAGCATGAAGGTAATAGCTTTATGATCATTTCTTAGTAAAAATCTTTTACCATATAAGAAGTGTTTAAAATTTTGCGTAAAATAATAAAGTGCCAGCAACTCTTTTCTTGTAACACAATATCCAAACTCGTGTTTGTTCATTTTATGTGATCCGTATGCGATCACTCTCTCTCTACCATACGTGTCCTTCTGTGATAATATTGCTCCGATTGTATCGAACCTTGCACCTATATCCAGTATAAACTCCTTCTCAAAATCAGGATACGCCAGTATCGGGGTGTCATTCATTTTTTCTTTTAATTTTTGAAAAGCTTCCTCGCATTCTTCAGTCCATATTATTTTCTTGTCTTTATTCTAACCACACAAACCATCCAATACTTTTGAGTATTTTGCGTAATCTTTTAAAAATTTTCTGTAGTAATTTGTTAGACCCAAGAAACTCCTCAAAGTGTTTGATACATGATGGGTTCTGAAATTTTTTAATGGCTTCAATCTTTGTTTGGTCAGTTTCTATACCATTCTTACTGACAATATATCCTAAAAATTTTGTTCTTTCTGTTAGAAATTGACACTTTTCTGGGTTAATTCTTAAACCTGCTTCCTTAATTTTTTCCAGTACATTTTTTATTCGTTGCATATGCTCTTCTTTATTTTTTGCAAAAACCAAAATATCGTCCAAATATACTACTGCCTCTTTTCAGTTTAAATATCCTAGCACTTTGACCATTAGCTCTTGGAAAGTTGCTGGGGCTGCTGCTATCCCGAACGGCATTCTTTTGAAACAATACTGTCCGTTCTTTGTTGAGAATGCTGTTTTAATCTTTGATTCTTCTTCCAACTCAACTTGGTAATACGCGTTCCCAAGATCAATTGTACTAAAATATTGCGCACCATTCAGTGTGTTCAGCATGTCATCTACATTTGGCATAGGAAACGCTGGCCTGACGGTAATACTATTCAACTGGCGGAAGTCTACACACACTCGAATATCTTGTTTTTC
>MQRK01222998.1:0-10852 GCA_001938485.1 Girardia tigrina | reverse complement strand
TAGTTTTTTGTTGAAATACTTTTCTTAAATTATTATCATTATTTTGTATAGAATGAGTTTTCTCAACATGATCATTTAAGTCTATATAACTCTTTGATTGAAAATCACAATGTTCACAAGTTAAAATCGTTTGTTTTTTCAACTCATCAGTTAAAACCTTTCTATCTTCTAGACTTCGACCACCACCTAAAGAACGAGAACATGTGCGTGTATGAGATGTTAAACCAGATTTTGATTTACATATTCTACTACAATGTTCACATTGAAATCCTGTTGTTGATAGTGTTGTGGTTAAAGTTGATGTTGGTAGTGAAGGTGATGATTGATTTATAGGAACACTCTTCTTTGCTTTCTTCTTTTGCGGGATTCTATGTCTATATGGTGATGAGATGTCTAAATCTTTTCTAATTCTTAAAAGTGTTGATGGTGATACATCCATCATTTTACATATTTGACCTTGAGTTAGTTTTGGATTTTCCATCTTAAGTTTTGTAAATCTTGAGATAACAGATGCTTGTAGTATTTTGTTATAATTTTCAAATGGAATCTTATTAACTCTTTCAACTTGATCAAAGACTTCACTAAATTCTTCCATTTTTTAATGATAAAAAGTGAGTTTTTGATCATGATAGAATCTAATCAGTTGATATATTGTTGTTTTGAACCATCTTCAGATGATATAATGTTAACCCTACACTATCGTCTTCTATCGTCTTCCGTCGTCAAAAGTATGAAATGAAATATCTCATACTTTATGTTTCATAACACCTTAAAACTGAAGATATCTCATACTTTCATCAAGATGTCTCACGCTTTTATAGAGATATCTCATACTTTTTTCTATACTTTCATCGAGATATATTTTTATAGAAAAACTTTTACACTTTATAGGGATTTAAATATAAACCATCACCATATTGTTGAACTTTTATACCATTCTTTAGTTTCTTGATTGCTGTTTTTAATTTGGTTCTATCAGGTTTTGTTATATCTGATCCTTTCAACATATTCTTTAAATAATCAAGAATCCCTCTACCTTGATATGGATCAAGGAATAACCCTTCACCTTCAGGTTTTACTACTTTTACTGCTGCTTTTGCTGCATCATCTTTCAACTTTTTGAGTTCTTCCTCAGCTAACTTCTTTTGAGCATCTGCTTTCTTACTTTCTTTTACAGATTGAACAACTCCTGCAACTCCACCTGCTGCTCCTGCTGCACCACCTACAACTGACATGATTATAGGAATCAATGCAGCTAGTGGTAAGATTCCACCTTCATGTTCTTTCTCTTGTATTTGTTTGATTATCTTTTTAGAAATATAAACTCTTTTCCCATCAAGTTGAACAGCTTTTGGAATTCCAGATTTAAGTGTCTCCCTTATCTCACTTTCTACAGAACTCATTTTTTAAAGTAAAAAATATAAAATGGAAGAAGAATGGAGACTGTTTAAGTTAGATAAAACATCAAACTTTACACATAACTTGAAAAAGGAAGACTACTTAAGAGTTTCTGCTAGTGTTGATTCTTCAACAAATCTAAATAAAAATGGTGATATCAAGTTTCAAATAAATCAAACAAGTAATCCTTTGAATTTGGGTGAAGCCTTCTTCTATTATAAACTTAAACTATCTGGATTTGTTACTGATTCAAATGTTACACTTGAAAATAACTTCTTTCCAAGGATGTTTGAAAATATGAGATTACAACTTGGTTCATCAGAAGTTGAAAATATTAATAACTGTGGTGAGTTTTCAAGTATGCTAAACTTTATCATGTTGAATAAGGCATCTCCAGAAGGTGAGTCTATAGGTTGGGTTCCTGATGTTGATAAGAAAACCACTGATAATCCAAGTTTTAAAATAAGAAAGTCTTTATATAATGATGCTGATAAACTAAAAGCTGATACTCCATATACATCAGAAGGAAGATTCCCACTGAATAAGTTGTTTGGATTCTTAGAAAACTATAACAGAGTTTTATTTCTCTTACCTATCAACATCATCATAAATAGAAAATTGAATACTGCAGATATTTTATATGGAACTCGTACAGGTGATGGAGCTGCTGCTGTAAAACCAACAGGAAAGGTTGAACTTGAGTTACTAGAGTTATGGATTCCAGAGTTAACAGTTAACCCTAGAAATGAAGTTGCTTTATTTGAACGATTAAACAAAGATAAACCTATATCAGTTAACTTCTTAAATAGAAATGGAACAACTATTGACCTTACACCAGGAAGTACAAACATAAGTTGGAAAGTAAGTTTAACCAATTCTAAACCAAGATATGTTTTAGTAGCTTTCAAAGACCTAACCACTTCAATTGAAAAGAATAACTCCTTATTTATACAACAAGATGGTACTAACCAAATCACAAGTTTAAGACTACAGATTAATAACTCTTATTATCCCATCAATAAAATGGAATTTGATTCATCAAAGAATTATCAAATGGAACCCTATCTCGCTTATCTTAAAATGTGTAAAGAATTTCAGGTTGAAACTGCTCAGTTAAACATTCGAGATTTTAAGAATCTATACTCCATCTTCTGTTTTGATGTATCTGCACAAGATGAAAAACTATCTATAAATGGATGTGATATCACAGTTCATATTTCTAAAACAAGTGACTTTAAAGCAAAAGCTTTTTGTTTAGTTCTTGAAGAGAAGCATTGTCAAATCATGATCAAGAATGGTAAAATGTTTACTGTTGAGATGATTTAAGGTCTACATCTGAGACCAGGAATGATTAACAAATCTGGTAAATTCCTCCATTCTGTTTCGTTTATCTTTGAACATTTTACACATATTGGTGAACAATTCCCCTCCCATTCCCCTTCTTCTGGGAAAATCATTGAAGGTATTTCACAATATCCACATGGTAAAGTCTCTGGTGTATCCATTTTTTTATTTTAAACAATAAAGAATTATATTTTTTAAAAAGTATGAGTCTTCTAAAAAGATGATCTTTGTAATTCATTTTTATAAAACCTTCCTAGTATCTTCTCTCCATTTAAATCAATAATTGAATAAACTATAGGTTTTGTCTTATGAACATCACTTATAACAAACACGTCTTTAGACCACTTATGTGTGAAACCCTTTTCAAACTTATTCTTCCATTTAAAGATTCTCACATGATCACCTACTTTAAACTTTTGGATATCTATTATATCATCATTTTCGTTATTATTTTGTTCTACTTTTTCTTTTATTAAATCAGGATTATCACTTGCTTCTTCAGGAGAAACCCCGATTGTTCTATGAACTTTGTGATTATAATAATCTAATAACTTTGGTAATATCTTTAACCATTTCTGATTTCCTTGAATTGTAAACTCTTTCCACATATAGTTTTTTAATGTTCTATTGAACCTTTCTATAACTGGGTTATGTGATGGTCCTTGACTTCTTTCATCCGGTTGATTAAAGGTTGAATAGATTTCTATACTGTTTAGTTTTAAGAAATCTAAGAATGCTTTATTATAGAATTCACTTCCATGATCAACATATAATTTTTTAGGAATTCTATCTGGTTCTTGTTCAAATAACTCTTCAAAGGTATTTTTTATAGTGTTTCCTGTTTTGTTTTTTAATGGAAAAGCCCATGCATATTTTGTATATAAATCTATAATTGTTAAGATGTATTTATATTCACTCTCCTTCTTCATTGAAACTAGATCTGCTCCCCAAATATCATCTTTGTTAAAGACTTTAACTTTTAAAAATATTTTAGGTTTTCTATACTCTTTATGAAGTTCATTTGATATTTCTATATTCTCATCTATCTCTCCTCCAAACATAATCTTTAACTTCATTGCATTTTTAATGAGTGCTCTTCCTAGTCTTTCACCAAGTGTTGGTTTCTTGATCTCATTTAAATCTTGAATTAGATCAATGTCTGCTTTTTGTCTTGAACGAATGTCATCATTTCTATATGCTATGTCATGTTTTAAAGCTGCTTCATCAACTCGATTTATAGGTTCTTCACCTTTATGTGGTTGATCACTCTCATCTAACCTTATATCTAAACGTGTTCCAGGTCCTGCATATGAATGGCCTGGAAGATGATGTTCACCTTTATATTTAGACCATGGATAGTCTGGTAACTTCTTTGATAAAGTTTGAAGATCTCCACCACTATTATGTTGAGGTAAAGTATGTTGATCTGATGTTGCTGTTTTATCTTTTAGATAAACTGTTTTATCTTTTAGATAAGATGATAATTTTGTAAGATGTATTTTTGTCTTTTCATGTTTAGCTTTATTAGGCTTTGAAATAAATTTAAAACATGTGACACAAAAATGTTTATCAACCATATTTTTATAGATAAAAATTGTTAAGATATATAAAAATACTCTGAGAAATAACTATAAGATAACTTAAAATGAAAAAATATATTCCATACTCTGTAACACCAAACTTAGTAATAACATATTTAAACCGTGAAAGTATAGAATCATATTTCAATTTTTTATTTTTTCCAGATTCATCCATTATCCATCTCCAGATTCATCCATTATCCATCTCCTGGTTCATCCATTATCCATCTCCAGATTCATCCATTATCCATCTCCAGATTCATCCATTATCCATCTCCTGGTTCATCCATTATCCATCTCCAGATTCATCCATTATCCATCATCCACAGATGTTTAGTTTCTTAGTAGTATATTTATGGGGGGAACCAGGATCCCATCCCCCTTTTTAACATTGTTTTTTGCTAAATAGGTGTTTTTTGGGTACACCGCAGGTGTGCCCAAAAAACAGGATCCATCATCCACGGATGTTTAGTTTCTTAGTAGTATATTTATGGGGGGAACCAGGATCCATCATCCACGGATGTTTAGTTTCTTAGTAGTATATTTATGGGGGGAACCAGGATCCCATGCCCCTTTTTAACATTGTTTTTTGCTAAATAGGTGTTTTTTGGGTACACCGCAGGTGTGCCCAAAAAACAGTATTTAGCAAATCGACAATGTTGGGCATGTGTCCTGGTTCCCCCCATAAATATACTACTGTGCTGGAGGGCCGTCATCTGCTTCTCTGAGGCTCTCTTCGCTCAGCGTGGTACGAGTAAAATGTAAATATAATATAAATTGAGTATGGAGCAGTTTGGGAAGGTGTAGTACTAATAAACATACTCTATGAACGCTGAAGCTACCGGTCTGGCCATACTCGTTAAGTAGGGGGAAAATTGGGACTATCCCTCAATCAATAATTGACCTCCCCGAGGGGGGGGCAGGTGGTCCAGTCACCCGTTGCCATGACAACGGTAGCGGTTACCATAGCAACGGTCGCGGTTGCCATAGCAACGGTTCCGATCATCTTAGCAACGATTCCGGTTCACTTGCTAACGGTAACAAAGGTCTTAGTTACCATAGCAACTGTAACCAAGGGACGTTTGTCATTAGCAACGGATACAGTGATTCAAGGCGGTTGTAACCATGGTAACAGTTACCATATACATAGCACCTGTCACCCTTTCTATAGCAACCGAAGAAAAAGTGCTAATCGATTGCTGCTCAGTGCCCAGATGTGCTAATCGATAGTACACATATTGCCTCACATTTTTAGTGTGCTAGCACAGTGCTTTTCAAGCTGCACATGTGCAAAAGTGCAAAAATCAATACATAATTTTTTTTAAACGTGCTAGTTTCAAAAATTGATATCATGTGTTTGATGCACATTTTAATTTTCTATCTGAATGTACAATTAGAATTTTCATATATTGATTACTTTTCCCTATTATTAACATAATATGCAAATTTACACAAAATGTACATAGATTTTAGAGAAAGAAGGATAACAGAATATCAAAAAGTGCTGATGCACTTTAATAGTAATTCATATACGTTCATTCAGATTCCATGTCAACATTTTCAAAAAAGTGCTGATAAATCAATTTTTTTCGAAAATTTCTGAAATTCTCAAAAAAGTGCTCAAAAATCTATTTTTTCGTATATATATATGAAACCCATGTGTTATATGTATGTTATTTACCATCAAACAATACCTCATGAATCGCCTAATGTACCTAACTATCAATCACAAGTACCATGGTTACCGTAACCAAGATACATAACCTTTTATTTTACATGTAAAATCTACATATAAAAACTCCAATTGTATTTAAAACGTGCATAGACATTATACATAACATGTACATGATCATCTAATGTACCTGAGTCTAGGCATCAACCATCAAAAGTACCTTTGTTACCGTAACCCTGATACATAACCTTTTAATATTATATATAAAAAAACAGTCGAAAACACCTTAGAAATCATCACCATTACCTTAAAAACCATGAAAAACACCTTTAAAATCATCGAAAACATGTAAAAATCCACTAAAATTACACAAAACGTGCAAAAATCAATGTTGCACTCGTCTGTACGTATGCTAATCAAAACTGCACATGTGCTAATCAATAATACACATATTTAACTGTGTGAAATCAATAAGTTCACAATTGTACAAAGTGCAATATATTCATTTTTTTATATATAATATAGGGGAAAAAAATACCAAGGAAGCAAAATATCAAAAATCTGTCTGAACACATGGATAGTAACTTATATATGAATAGTCAGATTCAATATCAACATGAAAAAAATCATTACGTAGTGCTTTTTCAAATATATGCACATTATGTCTGCAAATATTATATTATAGGTATGTATTATATTATGATATTATACTAAGTTATCAACCAATATCGTATCAACCATTCAAAACGTGATCATACCCAATGTAATATCGTCATGCATCCATCATGTCAACGTAATGCATTGCTAGCACACTACAAATGTGAGGCAAAATGTGCACTATCGATTAGCACTTTAAAAATATCGATTAGCACATATGGGCACTGTGGAGCAATCGATTAGCATTTTTTTCTTCGGTGACGTATACAAGGGTGACGGGTGCTATGTATACGGTAACCGTTACCATGGTTACAACCGCCTTGAATCGCTGTATCCGTCGCTAATGACAAACGTCCCTTGGTTACCGTTAGCAAGTGAACCGGAATCGTTGCTAACGTCATCGGAACCGTTGCTATGGCAACGGGTGACTGGACCACCTGCCTTCCCCCTCGGGGGGTCAATTATTGATTGAGGGATAGTCCCCTTTTTCCCCTTACTCCGTTACTAGTCTGAACCCGAAAGCACTCTGAAACGTATACAGTCCACTGATATACGTGGCGGAGACGCGTTCATTCACCCTACATTAGAAGATATTGAATTTCATGAGTTTACTTCGGAAAGCGACTGGGACCTCGAGCCTGCAGAAATGTTGCGAAAAAAGGGAAACGCGACAATTGCAATTAGAGAGCGACACATCGTATAGTACATCGTTAACGATGCATCGAAACACGCATCGTTAACGATGCATCGAAAAACCTTCATCGTTAAACGATGCATCGAAAGACTGCATACCTTTTTTATCTAACATATAATGAAATCACACCTTTATTCACATATACAATAACTCAACAATATAATTACTACAATTTTAGTTTTTTAAACAAATATTTTTGAGGAACTTTCGAGTAAAATTCTATTTTCAGTAGTTTGCATTTATTCCTTTTTTTAGGGAAAGTTATATTTTCATTTGGTCCTAAAGTCCTAATTATTATAAATATTTATATTATTTTTTTATATTTAAAGCAAAGATATTTTATTTTAAAATTAATAAATTAATAATAATTAATATTATTTCAATTAATATATAAACATTGCGTACTTATTTACTAGTTTATTTAATTTAATTATATTTTATCTGAATTCATTTTTTTAACACCGAAATTTATTAATATAACAACAATTCCTATATTTAAACAAATTTTTCTGTTACTTTAATTATCTCGCCACAAATTAATCTATTAAATTCTTTTCGATTCAATTTTTAAAATCTTGCAAATTTATTCAATACATTTCACATTAAAACTAAATTAGTGGGGAGGACGGAGCATTATTATTAAAATTATTATTCATAGAGATGATAATATTATTGAGTTAAAAATATATATATTAGGGGAAAAATTAATAGTGACCCAAATAAACTTTTAGGTTTCTTACAGAAACTTTTGCTTAAATGTTTCAAATTCGCATCTGCATATAAAATTTCTTACTTTTACAAGGAAAGAGAAATTAAAAGACCGCAAGAATTATTTAATAATTTTTATTTCCAAGATTTATAAGAAATTTACATAATTAATAACCGATTAATAAATAAGTTAATACTTTAAAGTCAAAATTTGGTATGACCACCTTTTACTGCAATAATGAGTTTTACCCGCTGTAGCATTGACTCAATCTACTTTCGACTGGTATCCGTAATAGAAATATCCCTGATGCAAGCAGATAAGAGAGAGGTGATAAGTCCTTCTTTAGTGGAGATTGTTTCCTTTCGTAACCTGTGCTTTACAATAGCCCAGAGGTCTCAATCGGGTTGAGGTCTGGTCTACTGTCCGGTCCATGGTAAGACTTCAACATGATTGGCGGTGTGGCATCGCATGGATTTCCTGCTGGTGTGGCAAGGTGCCCCATCTTGCATAAACATAAAATCACCAATAGGAAACCACTCATGAGCTTGGGGAATCATCTGAGTTGTGAGAACTTCCACATATTGATCGAAATTCATAGTTTTCTCTACAACATGTAAGTTGCATGATGCAACCTGTCACAATCTTTTGCACTCCTCATGGACCACACCATCACATTTGTAGGGAATTTTACTGTGGGTCTTGTAGGGATTGGTCTACCAATTTCATGACAGACATGAGGCCTAGATGCTGCTTCACACTGAAAGGATGACTCGTCTGAAAAACAAACTTTTGACCAATCCTCGACACTCCAACCAGCATGATCATTGGCTCGCTGGAGACAGTCAGTAAAGGCTTAGGAACTGGTTTTACACTCATAACTCATTGTTCCTTGAGTCTACGGTGCACGAAGTTTCTTGAGGGTTATGCAGCACAAGCCGACGAATTTGGTGGTCTGTGTGCAAAGATGGTGCTCTTTTACGTTCACATCGCCCAATTCGAGTAGTACTGGAAGTATCTTGTTTCTTGATACGCTGGAAGGTCCTTGTACAGACTCCAATGTGATCTTCGGTTTCACCAATTGAATGTCCGCCACCTTTAAGAAGAGCAAGAATAGCAGTCTTTTGAAACTCCGTAGTATCTTTCTTCTTTCCCATTTCAGAAACAAGTAAATAAATGAAATATGATTACGTTTCTCAGGATTAATGTGAAATGACCTGTTTCATATCCAGTAAGTGATTATTTCCATGTGAATTAATTTATCTTCTTGTTACCAAGCCATAAAAGCTTTCATGATGAAACAAATGTTAGTTTGTGTGCAGTGTTATTTGCTATGTGAACAACTAATCATTTGCAAAATTTATCATTTTCAAAATTTTGCAATCATAATTGTCATTATTGGTCATGATAATAATAATGTACAATGTCAGGTAAATTGATTTATTAGCTTCAAAATGAATGAAATATAAATAAATGAATTTCTGTTATTGTGTTTTTATATCTCTTTCCTTGTAAAAGTAAGAAATTTTATGTATTAAGAACATTAATTGGGTTTTCTTTACATTTATTAATATCACAATTTGAATTGCCACTAGAACAATTCTCCGTAAAACTTGCGTAGCTCGTCATCATTCTTGATTGATAATCTTTAATAATATTCTTTAACGTCTTATTATTCAAACAAACTTAAATTACAATTTAATTATTACAAAAATAATTTATACTTTAATTTTGAAATAATTTTTATTTATTTTAAGAAAATATTATTAAAATATTATTTATGAAATATTAGTTTAATTTTTAAATGATTATTTACATTTTAATAATTGATTAAACAACCCGACGTTTTAAAATATTTAAAATATCAATCTTCCATCTGGGTGGGAGAAACACAATACTCAAACAACATACCAAACAACACACAAAAAACACCATTCAAAAATATTCCTCACATCCCCCTCGATTTAAATAGCTTTAGTCATTCTAAATTCCTTTTCAAAATTCTACCATCTAATTCCAATTCATAACTTCTTTCGTGTCTACGGTTCTTTATCATTGCCGGACCCATATATCGATCTTCTTCTTTTGTTATGTTTTCTTTCTTTATCAACACCTTGTCACCAACTTGAAAAGTTCGATTTGTTTCTTCTACATGTTTGCTCTTTTCTTTCCTGACCTTTTCTTCCTTGGTATTTTTCCACCAATGTCTTAACTTCCTGCAAAATATTATTTCCGCTGGTGAGACGCCTATAGTAGTTTGAATTGTGCTATTTAACATAAATTCTACCTCTGTCAAAATTTCCGTCCAGTCTTTGTGAGTTTCATCCTTCATTCGTATATTTATGGCATCTCTAATTGTTCTGAATTGTCGTTCCACGATCCCCTTGGTATTGTGGTGGTAGGGGTATTGTATCTCAGCAGAGGGTTTTCGTAATGAAATAATAAAACTGGAATTGTCAGATGGATTTCGTAAATCATAATCAGATTCTGATAATTTTGGTACGAATGACTGTTCGGACGATGATTCCGCTTCATCCCTCAATTTTTGCAGCCAATTAAAACTTGTAAAGACTTCGTTTTCCTCTGGATATGTCTTTGCTTTATCGAGGTCCAATGAAATCGATAAGTAGTCAATCTTACTGAAGCTTAAATGATATTCTTTCATATTCGATTGATTGATTGGGTGTTGAGAATCAATTGGATTTGAAATCGGATCGAATTGAATTAGAGAAAAATCTTCACCGGTTAAGACTGCTGGTTGTATCGCGCCGCTACTGGATCGAGTTAGATCGTCACTGATT
>MQRK01222995.1:0-30555 GCA_001938485.1 Girardia tigrina | reverse complement strand
ATAAGATCCATGGATCCAAAAATTAATATTCAAGCTTCACACTCAACTTCTCTGTTAAACATTTTCAAATAGAGCCTTTATTACATGATTGATTGCATAATCACCTTTCTCATATATAAATAAATTATTTTTGTAATAATTAAATTGTAATTTAAATTTGTTTGAATAATAAGACGTTAAAGAATATTATTAAAGATTATCAATCAAGAATGATGACGAGCTACGCAAGTTTTACGGAGAATTGTTCTAGTGGTACTTCAAATTGTGATATTAATAAATGTAAAGAAAACCCAATTAATGTTCTTAATCTAGGCTGTACCACGGATTATCCGTAAGCTCAGAAGTCAGCAATATTCGACTTCTGAAATTATCGCACTGATGAAAATTCAAAATGTTCCAATAAAAATTTTATTGAGTTTGATAAAATTAAACTGGAAAATTAACCTATATTAATTTAATCACACAAAAAACACAAATTTGCTATTATATTTTTTACTTTATATCAATAACTTATTGAACACATCTCGAAAGGAAGGGTAAAATTTAACTGCAATTCTAATATTACATGAGAAAAATATGAAACACTAAGAATATTTTCACACCTGTAAATAGTCGGAATTGCTCCTAAAAACAATAAAAACAAACTATAATGAGAATTTGCAATTAATTAATCAGAAAAAGAAATCTTTACAAGGAACACTTGTTCGATTGTTACGTTAGCTTTGGGTCCTGGCTTAACAGAACTTGATTTGTTATGGTGATTGCGAAAAAATTTTAATCATAGGAATGGTAACTTTTAAAATTTCTAGAATATATGTAGATGTTTCATCTGATTTTGCCTCTTAAGTGTGTAAGTACACCTTCGCAAAGTATTTAATAAAGAAACAAATAATCATTATTTAGGAAAACAAGGAGTCTGGCAGGACAAGCTTTCAATAATCTCCTGTCCGCTGCCAGTGAGACAGGGACCTAAATCGGAAGAATGACAGAAGGGAACATTAGAAGAATCGAGGACGAAAAGATGTTATCCATTAATGGAGAACTTTAGATAACAAAAATGGATGCGCTCATTCTAACCGAGACGCTTTGCTGGGGAACAGAAACAACTTTGTTCAACCAGTGGAGTGGACAACATCTGTCTAATTGACCCTGATTTTTACAAGTTAATCAAAAATTTGAACATTATAAATGAAGTCTTTTTAAATTTAAGACTGTAAATCAATATCAACAAGGCAAAGGTCCTAAACATAGATGGAGATACCAGGGTCCTTACTGCTGAATGACAGCTTAGGCCGGTATTTATTGAGTCTCAAGTTTCTATTACTTTTGATCCATGATCTCCGCTACTAGAAACATGGATGAAGAGGTGAATGCAAGAATACAAAAATGAATCCAGAAGATCAGGGACCTGAAACCAGTACTGCTGAGTTCCAAACTTACTCTCAGTAACAAATGCTTGTGTATTCTTTGTAGTTGTTTGTGAATGTGAAAGCTAAAGAACTACAAGGAAAAACATCAAAAAACAACAGGTGCTTCACAATCTATACACTAGATATTTTTTAGATGTGAAGAAAATGAAAAAGATCAGTAACATCAATATGAACATTGTACTCCTGCTACCAAATGGACATTATCGCCAGCAGACGCCTTGACAATAGGGAAGAAGATTAGTGGGAAGAAAAAGCAATCCATCGCCGAATGTCTCCGAGTAGATATACAGGGACTTTTCAGGAGTTAGGGGGTCTACGATGACTTCCTGAACCACTTCCTGATTCACAGAGACCTCATGGTAGATTTGAGACATACCGTATTTTTCTGGATGTTTGTTCGAAAACCTAGGTGACAACTAACTAAGTTTTCTAGTAAATAAACGCCCAGAGCGTATAATCTGAAAATGATTATGACAGTAATTATGCAAATAAATAAGCAGTATTACATCATTTTACTCTAGTTAGAATAAAAATTATTGTACTCTAATTCTTAAAATGTAAGTTAAAGTATAAAATTGTAAAAATTGTTTTTTCATAAAAAGCTTTTTAAAAACTTAAGATGTTTGGTGAATTATAAAAGCAGTCCACAGTCTTCTTAAAATTGTTATTTTCCATTTTGGTGAGGCTGATTGGAAGCAAAAATATAAAGAAAAATTAACGTCCAGGATGTATAATCGGAAATAACGCCTGAAAAAATGCTCATTGGGGTATTCTCACAAAAATACGGTATGTAAACTCCCTGATCAGATGAGGTCGAATGCATTGAACTAGTCAGGGAAAGAGAGAAGCATATACAATGTCCAAAAGATGGATGCTGCAAGGGGTACAACGAGCGAAAGGAGCTTAAAAGAAATTTCAGAAAGGACCATGGAGTTTTGGCCTCTACCACTCTAACAGAAACCACAACGATAATAAGCACCGAAGAAGACGTACAACCTTTCAAATGTACCTACTATAATAAAGTAAAGGCTAACGAGGTATCTCTATAAGGATCACAAAATGGACGGAGTCGAAATTGTCAGAATCTCGTCGAATCAATCAGAGTAAAATCGAAAATATCAGTAACACAAATGTGGAAGCTGAAAGAAATACCAAAGATATGTTCGCCTTTTTCGAAACCTTTTGTATCCATTATCATATCTTTTAGATACTTTAATTATATTCAAAAATGTTTTCATCATATACAACGATCAATTGTATTAACATTTAAAAAAATTAACATACAAAAAAATTATTTTTCCAATATAATATGGACGATCATACTGCAATTCAAATTCTGTTCCACAAATCATGGAATTGAAACAACAATTATCTACCAAAATAAATTACAAAAACATTATTATTACTTCTATTTTCTGAAATTACTAAAAAATTTAAGTAAATAGAAAATATATTTTTCGATAATTTATTGTATTTATATTAATAAAAATTCATAAAATATAATATAAAAATGATATCGATGTAATTGATAGTAAATTAATTTGTCATTTTATGAATAACTGCTAAAGGCTACTGGAGATGGATTTATTATTCCTTGGTACAAGGAGGAATCAGCTGTTTAACCGAAACAGATCTCCCAGGAATTAATTATTTGAAATTGCTTTTCTGAAATTATTTTCTTCGGATGAATTAATTAATGTCGTCCTTCAAATGAAAGAAAGAAATTATAAAACAGGTGCAATGAATTATAAAACTTTTAATGTATAAATAAAATGTTATAAAAAAAATAAAATATCATCATAAACAACATTTAATATTTAAATAAATGAATATAAAATTATTAATAAATTTAAAAAAATAATATTAATGTGAAAATATAATAATTTATAAATAAATAATTAATTTAAATAATTGATGCTAATAATTGGTACCAGTAATTATAAATATAATTAATAATAAATTATAGTAACAACAATTTATTCCACCAAACTCTTAATTTATTCAATTTAAATTAATGATGAAATATGTAATTTAATATACGCAGTCTATTTCTATTTTTTGTGGTAAAAAATAATTTTTCCAAATATCAACAGAAAGTTCTTTTTATAATTTAATTTTTTGTTGAAATATTTTATTAATTTTACATATTAATTATTTTAATACAGTTAACACATTTATTCAGCTTTAATAAAAAAATCAATAATGTTTTAATTTGATATTTTAAGGTACCCAAAAAGTGTCAGACAAAAAGAAAGGCGAATTATTTATTTAAATATTTCTGTTATTTAAGTAACAAATATTCGGCGTGTCTGCAAAGTAATGAGACTCCCCTTACTCAACTTACAAGACAGAGTTTCAGTAATGCAATTTATTTTCATACAAAATATTTCCCCTGACTCGAATGATATTTTTACAATGTGTATACAATCTTTTCAGCTCGTTCTGGAAGCGTTCATACTCAATGCTTTGGAACAACTGCAACGACTCCTTCTGAACCTCTTCTTTGGAGTGGAAGTCATTCTTTCTGATGTCTTTTTTCACGTGCTTGAACAACCTGTTCCACCCGATCCTCAGGTCGCCCCGAGAATCGGACGGAGATAGCAGCGTTGCACAGGGAAATTCTGTGGATGAATTGCTGGACCTATTTTTTGAGAAGTGAATGAAAAATAACACCGATCCTGTTTTCGTTTGTCGAATTCGATTTGTCGTTAAATCTTTCGAATCTTTCACAGAATATTTCAACCATTTCAATATCGATTTTCGAATTGATTGATTCACACTTCGCTTTGTAAAAATTAATCTTATTGGAATAATTTTCTCTAAAAGCATTTTACTTTCTATTTAAATCATTGTAAGTTTCATCCAACACCGACATTCGCTAATCACACAGAAACACTGTGCCGTTTATTTGATTATTTATTCTCATTGAATATATTTCACAATTAATATTTCGATTGTTTATCGCCATTTTATTTAATTGCAAATAATTTGTCGTTAAGCGAAAATCAGAATCCATAGTAACGATTAGAATTAATTATTCAAATTGAGTTACGATTTAAAATTAAATTTAATAAAATCGACCGATCAATAGCAAATTTATCTTCTCGAACAAATTCGAATATTTTTAATACAATTTCTTTAAATAATCAAATAAGTCACGTAATCGATTTTATTTTTTTAATTACACAAAAAACAAGCACAAGTCGATTTAACCACTTCAGTAAAACAAAACCCAAGGTCATATCTTTAGATTCAAAATAAAAGCAATTTTAATCACGTTCAAATTAACAAAAAAACTCATCGAATCATTGTTCAAAAACCAAAATTTTTTTTTACAAAAAAACAAACAAAAAATTGTTTTTTCAAGTAAATGTCAAAGGCTCAACTTTCTTTTCAATTTGGTTTGATTTTCTTTTGATAATATAAATAATGATAATAATTTAATTTAAAATATAATAATTCAAATGTTCGAATCCCGAATACAACCATTGATCACATTGATTCATGTCTGAACTGTAAGTTGACTGATGAATTAGCTTGACCTGCATTTATTCAAAGAATTCCATGGTGTGTACAGCCTCAAGAGGATGCGCATCGTTATGTTGCCACCACAGTTGATCAGCCAGGATTTTTCTTAATGAGTCTTTCAAGCAAGAAATAGATTCTGCTAAACACCTTAATGATTACTTTACCAATTGCTTAACTTTAGTAATGTTCTAATCTGCTGTTGATGTTGAAGGCCTTCCAATCTTTGGTTAGTCTCTCAGAGATGTTCGTGAACCTTAGTAGATATCCTTACACCAGCGGAACACTTTGGCAAGGGATGGTAGATCAGTCATTTGTGTTTCTAGAAGCTAATCATATACATTTGCCACTGCACGTTCACGTTATTGTTCAAACAACGCATGTACATGAAATTTTTAAAGAATTTCATAAGTTTGCAAACATATAAATTATTATGTAATTTAATAAATTTTATAACAAAATTATTTTTAATTTTTAATTAACACCATTAATTTGCTCATCTGTCAGAAAAATTTCAGTGAAAATAAATTTTTATAATTTCAATTTTTAGATGCATAAATTATGATAAAATTTTCCTCAAAGTAAACTATAATTAAAAGAAAAGATATAAATTTAAAAATTTTGAAAAATCGAAGTAAAATTTTATGAAATTACAATATTTCATTTCACTTGCTGGGGTCCACTCACAGGAAGAATATTAAATTTTCAATTTAATTTAAAAAGTTATTTTTCTTTACCCTAGAAAAAAAATTAGATAAATTTAATCAAAAATTTCTTTTTTTACACGAAAACTAAAAATTGAAAAAAGCAAAAAACTTTTTTTATAATATAAAATTAATTATAGATTATAAAATGATAATAAAATTTTTAGATTTAACAAAATTAAATTATTATTTTTTAATTTCATGAATTAAATTATTTTAAATTATCTTTTTGTAAATCTACAAAAAAATTCTTCGGGTTTTTTATTTTTCTCATTATTTTATTGTTAAATTTCATTTATTAATTCAATTATAGTGTAAATTAAATTTAATTGTTTTATCAAATATTTGATGTCCGTTTTTTATAAACGTTTTAATCATTTTTAATCAAACGAAGTACGTAAAATAATTCAAATTAATATTAGATCAATAAAGAATTATGGAGAAGGTCGTTTCTCTGCCAAAGTTTTAGTCCATAACATAAATGTGAGCCAATCCACGTAAATATTCCCAAATCTCTCGTCTTTTATAACTTCACACAATTGTCAAGATGCGTTGATCAACAGGCTGATACCTTTTTCGTTTCAGTCTATTTTATGTTTGTCTTCATTAAGTTTTCAATTGATTTTTGAATCATTTTCATCATTTGAAGGAACTTGGTTCAGTACCGCAAAAGTTGCATTTTGAATTGCATTTAAACGTATTTGACTGAGAATATTTTGAGTTTGTATAGCATCGTTCTGAACAGCTGTCATTATGCGCATGATTTTGATATGAACTTGACCAGTCACATGGGTCACGTGTAGCGTGATTAATTCAAAATCCTCATTATTAAGGTTTTTGTATAAGCCTCCCCCGACTGAACGGATAACTGAGTATTGTAGAGACTACTGAAGCGGAAATTAATCGGTTTGACAGAACATTTTGACAGTTTGGGAAGATTCATATATAAATTATATAAAATATATAATTAATAAAAAATAATTAAATTAAATAATTAAAATAATAAAAAGACATTACAATGAAAAAATTAAATTAAATAAATAAATTGCATTTTGTACGTGCAATTAGTTATTTGCAATTTGTCTGTAAATACTTTTTTTTGTTGTAAATACTGTAAATTTATCTATAAATAGTTGATTCATTCTTGAATTTATTTCGAGTGGAAAATATGATCATTAATCGATTTAAACCGACTGAGTGAAGATCAAGTGATCTTCTTTGTTTGTTTGTGTTTTCAGTTGACCAATGTGATTTGTAAATAGGAGTTGTCTGGTTTATGTCTGTGCGTGTCTTCTTATTTTGTCAATGCGTGTGTGTGTTTTGGTGAGTGTGGATTTGATTGGTGGTGCCTGCGTGTATGTGTCCTCTTGAGAAACGAACACAATTAAATTTTATGTCAATTAAAAAAGCGACAGTTTCAGTGAGTAAAAAATTTGGTCTTGATTTTGTACTCTTGTCACAATTAGAAATATTAAAAATAAAATTTTGAAATAAAAACAGTCTTCAATTTTGTTTTTAAATCCTATTTGACTTTATCAATTGACAAAATGACCCGACCAAACGACAGAAAATCGATCCGGTTGTCAGTGAAGAAGACTGTCAAACTTTCGTTAATAAACTCGAATTACTCAATTAAACGGAAAATTTTTCCGAAGTTAAAAGCTTTATAATTTTCGGTAACTCACTTTATCCAAACGATTTTCAAATAAAGTTTGCCAGTGCATTAAGATGAATAGAAATTATAAAATGACAGCGAACTTATTAAATGAAATGTACACAAAATTTTCAAATGAATTGCACGATGAATTAGAAAAAAATTTAAAAGACGTTGAATTATCCGAAACAAATTTTCTATTGTCTGCAAGCATAAATCCAATACGATATCCTACGGAAATTCTGTAAGACCATCGACACTCCATATGATCAAGTCGTTCTGCTGTTGCAGATCATTAAGGCCATGTCAAACACGATTAATTCGTCCGGAACAAATAAGTACTATCAATTATTAGCATCAAAAATCGTTCATTTCGTTAATTTGGTTGCGAAATCCTCAAAAGTTTTCGGAAAATTATCATTTCCAACGAATGCCTCTATTCCTACATCGAGAATATCAAGAAATTTTCGATTTTCTCTGAATTTGAATTTAATGTGGATGCATGGTTTCCGTCTAACTACAGTACCAGCATTGGGGTACTGGGTAGTGAGTCATAGACTCTGTATCGGGTAGAAACCATAAATAGACAATACAGAGCCTACTTACTTTCTCGCATGGCTTTAGATGCAAGAATGAGAGCTTTCAGTGCACGAGCACGCTTCGGTTTCCCAGTCAGAAAGAACCAGTCATGAACCCTCGTACCGTGATTCTGTTGAGCTTTGGCTGTGTAAACGTACCATGTGTAAAAGGATACCGAAATATCCCAACATCATTTGTATTACTTAACCGAAAGTCGAGAACCACTGTTGGAATCACTCCTGGGTCCGTCTCCGCGGTACCGTCGAGGGGCACTGACACATCATGCATCACAATCGGGTTCGAAGATTTTATACATCCTTCATCTGCATTATTTTGTGAAGTACTAGTACCATTGGTACTGCCTTGGGTACGGTGATCGATCAATAGATGTCTCTTTAACCATCCATCCGTTTTCTATGTCTTGTGACAAATTTTCCATGGAACATCGGAAAGGTTTTGTATAATTTTTGTATAATTAGAAGGTTTTTGTATAATTTTCCAGTACAAACTATTTGAAAGAAACTCAGAACCACGTCAGGGCTTTTGGAATTTAAAATAACTTTCTCCAACCAATTAGTATTTCCTTCATATTACAGTAATAATTGACCTCTTTGTATCAATTCATGTAACCGTAATTTAAGCAGAGTTCGAAAATTAAAAAAAATATTATTTAAACAATGTTTTAAATTATAAAATGCAAAACTTAAACATCAAATATCCTAATATTATCATTAATTGTTCATTAAAACTTATTTTTTATTATTTTTAAATCAATATTACGTACAATATATAATATATTCAACATATTTTTAAATATATATATATATTAATTAGATTTAAGAATTAAATAATAATACTCTTTTTAAAATTTATTTTACAACTTTACTATATGAAAGACTATTTTCATTCATGAATTATGTTTCAAAATATTTTTTAAATTAATTAATGTTTTTTAATTAATTAAGTAATGTTTTTTTAATTAAGTATTTCTAACACAATCGTATAATGCATGAAATTTATTGAGTATATCCACCGCGTTTCAGAATCATTGTTGAACCTTTTTATCTTTCCCAATCGGAAAGTAACATATTTTTGAAGAAAACCATTTTTGGTTTGAGATTCCAGGAAAACTTTACGAGCCTTACGATATTTTACTATTAATTGATTATAGAAAGATTCATTTTCAACACATAAACTTCTTCTGTTTCTTAAAATATTAAAACGTATCTTCCTGGTTCTCATCTTCTTTATCCGATGAGTCATTTACGTTTTAACACTATTCATGTCTTGTGATATTAAAATAAGATTTTTTTAAACAAAATAATCAATCATACCAATTGATTTCCAGACACAACGCAAAATTGATTTATCTTTGAAAATGTACTATTTATTTCAAAAAAAATTACTTAGAAGTATTGTTAAACAATAAGAGAAATTACAAATGAATATAAATTTATTACATTGAGTTGTTACCATTATAATGCTGATAAAAGTATCAACTGTAAAAATCTTTTCCAATAATAAGAATTTTAATTGATGAAATTCGGTTTTAATCTTCAGAGAAAGGAAGTTTCATTGAAAACCAATATTATAGTCTCAAATTTTGAATTTAAAATTTCCTTTCACAAACTTTTTGAACCAATTTCAAACTGTCTGCTGAGTAGTATCATTGTATCTTAATACACTATTGATGTTTCGAATTGTTTCTGATACTGAAGTTCCACGTAAGAACTCGTACTTTATAATAGTTTGAATTTCCGCCTTTCCATTTTTTAATATACTAATTATTAAAACAATCAATAATTATAATTAATTTTTATTGATGTGTTCAATATCCAAGATATGTAACAATCAAACAATATAAACTGAGCAACAAAATGTGAAGCCATTATCAAATTATAACTATTTGAATTTATTGTAATCATGCCTACAAATTTCATACTTAACAACCTAATAGTTTATATATTTAATTATTTTAAAAATAATATTTGCAAGTATTATGCACTGAAAATAAATTTCAGCAAATAAAGGAATAATAAATAAATTAAAACCCTTTAAACAGTCTTCCTAATTTGTACTTTTCAATAGTATATCAATGTATCATTAATTTGTGAACATCTTTCCCTGGAAAATTAAGTTTTAACTACTTCTTTAGTTGTTGGATAGGCCTTAGAAATAATTTTACTGAAAAATCTATACTTTATATTTAGCACATTTTACAATGTTCACATAGTAATTAAGATACATTTAAATATTTTTTAAACTGTATGTATTATAAGAGTGCGAGAATCGACTAAGAATCAAGAATAACATTTTCATCAAATTTTGTTAATTCGCTTAGAAAAGGTATAAAGGAGATTAAATCTCAACATTAGATAAAAGTTTATAATGTATAGACATTAGGCGCACTACGAGTCAAAGACAGTCTACACATTTCCATTGTAAATCCTTTACTACAACCAAGCGTTGATAAACATAATGATAAGGAATATTGCATAGGAGAGATCTTATTTGGCTGTCATTTAAAAATTTTCCATATAATGGATTTTCATATGAATATTTATGATTCCCCTTTGCACCTTGACGATGACAAACAAATATTTTCTAAAACTATTTTATACTCCTTCCGTCCGGAAATATGGTATACATTTCAACAGAAATCGTAGATTATCGTGATTATAAAAATAAATTGGCAACTGTCATTACATTGTTATAGTAAATACTCATGACAATATAACTTGAAATATTTGACGTAAGCAATATCATTCTTAAATAAAAACTTAACGCTCAAACATCAGTGTTTCTTGAGACAAATAAAATTAATACCACTGCAAGACGAGTATGGAAAATTCTGAAGGAAATTTGTTAAACTTAGAAAGACGGGATACCAGATATAAACAATTAACCAAAGAACAATGTCAAGGTATATTAGAATATTAGAATATCAAGGTATATATTAGAAATTATTACAGCAGATGAAGAAGAATAAGCTAAAATACGATGCAATCAATGAAGTTGCTATTGCGTTTCGAGTTTCCAGGCTAACAGTTAGTAGAATTTGGCATGCAGCACAAACTCAATACAGATAAGGTAAAATATGTGCCGATGTTTCTTCAAAAAAGAAAGAAAGATGCGGAAGAAAATCTAAAGACTATTCAAACAATTTAGCGCAAATAAAGAATACACCATTAAATCAGCGAGGAACACTTCGCAGTCTTTCCTTCGCAATTGGTATTCCAAAATCAACTTTGTTTGATATATTCAAGTCGGGAAAGTATATCAAGAGAATATCGTCTACAGTTAAACCAACTTTAACAGATTTTCGCAAATGTATACCATATTTCCGGACAACATAAATCGCTAAAATGTATACCATATTTCCGGACGGAGGGAGTATCTTTTAAGCTAAAAAACTGACATTTCAGTTACATCTGAATATCCATAACTGAACCTTTAGTTTGTAAATCCTTTACAACAACCAAGAGTTGATAAACATAATGATAAGGAATATTGTGAATTTTCGAAAGCTCATAAATTTTTGAGCTTTTCTCTTTTGTTTCCGCAATTGTGTATAAAGTCGGTTTAACTTCAACTATTGCCTTGAGCTCGTCGTTTTTAATAGAGGAATTAATTTGATAAAGGAGTAATTTTGAAGCAACATTGAAATGTGTCCCTTACATCTAATTTTAAACTCACCAAAATACGTTTGCCGAAAACAATTTTATACATTTTTACTTTTTAAGGGCTTTGAAAAAAACTAAAATAATTATTAGAATGAAATATTATATTATATATTAAACATTCTTAAACATGATACAAAATACTTCGTATTTCAGGTGTTATGTTAACACAATTTGTATTTAAAATATGCAAATTACAAAAAAACCTGCATTATTTTTCCATCAACCAAAAATTTATAAAATATATAATTTCAATAAATAATAATAATTTGAGTGGCTGCCAAAACAAATTTTTGTAAATATAACGAAAACAATAATAATTTAATAAATTTGATCAGATCAACCTCGCTCAAGTGCCATTTATATATTTACCAAAAGTTTTCTCAAACTAAAAACGAAACTGGAAATTTATATCTAAGAAAACAAATAATGATATATTAATTTAACAAAAATTGGCATTTAATTAGCAATACAATCATTGATCCAAATAAAACAAATTAATTTTTTATTAATTAATTTCTTAGGTTTAACGGCCACCATCAGAACAAATGGAAATTAAAAAATAGTCGCTTATATAGTGAAGTTAATAACTTATGTCCTCTAAACGCCATTTAAAAACTCGTAAAAAAGTTTTAGAGTGTAGTTCAGACGTTATTTTAGAATCCAAATATCTTATAATTGAGGGCACATGATACAAAAATTTTTGAGGATTTATATCCTCTTACAATATTTTCTCTTGAAATGTTAGTGTCAAATACATTGTAAATATGTTTTTTGATACTTTTACAAAGAATACATAAAATCTTTGTTATGAATGTGGCGTTACATCCAATACTTGGTAAACGATATAAAAGGATATTAGCGATCGTTTATACTTTCAATTGATTAGGTACGCAGAATTGTGTTCGAAAGTTAATTTACCTAAAATTAACGTCCTAACTTCACTCTCTGCAACTTTCTTTTGATATTTTAAGTGATGTATTGATTACACAACTACTGTTCAAAAATTTGAATTTTTGATTGATAAAAAGCCGAGTATAGTACTTTCTATCAAGTTACGTTGTTTCTCTTCAGTTGTGATACAGAAGACATGTCGAATGAGATGTTTCAATTCATTTTCAATACGTAGTAAAAATTACGGATTATAATTGAATTAAAATAACAAGACTCTTAATTTCAAACCCCATAAGTTTTGGCATAGATTTATTTTTCAAAAACAAAAAAGGATATTTTGTGAAAAATTTTATATTACACACTTTTTTATTTTTAAACATTGATATTTTTTACAAAACCGATAACAATCGAAATCAACATTGAAGCTGCGCCAAACAATCACGTATAATCTTAATTTTTTGATGTATTTAAACAACTTCCCTTTTTTAAGATTTCATTAAATATTCAAATTTAAATTGTTTTTATTTACGTATTTTTTCAATTATTATTTCTTTACTTTACTTTAAATTTAATTAAATTATTTTTTTTACTTATTTAATATTTAAATTTACTTTATTTAATTAATTGTTTAAACTTATTTATTTATTAATGTATTTTTCTCAAAACTGGCTAAATGTTCGGTCAATCATTTAAATTTCCGCTCTAACTGCTAACTGCACTAAATAAACAACTTCCTTATCATTTTATTCTTTCTGATGATGTCAGTTTAACCATCGAAATTAAAAAACAAAAAAAATAAATTTGAATTAAAATTAAATTAATAATTTAAAAATAATGATAAATTGGTCGAATAATAAAATTTATGAAAACAAAATATGAGATTTAAATTTCAAACATAAATTAAAAATATTAAAAAAATAATTTTATTTCAATTTGATTTTTTAAAACGGGAAACTTCAAATAATTATTCGTCGTTGTACAATTCGACTGGGAGTTAACAATTAGATTCATGTATTCATTATTAAGGAACAATTTTTTTACGAGAGTCCTTTCATGTGTCTAATGGGAATATCAAATGATATAAATTATCTTTTTGGCTTTATCTAATATTTTTACTCTTATTTATTTGGAAAAGATATTTTAATTTTTAATTTATTAATCTGTAATTAGTGCTTTTACAATTAATGGTTGTGGTTATTTAATTAGAAGGAACATTTACTAATGGGAGCTCATGCTCGTAGGTAGAAGAGATTCGTTCGTCCGAAGTTTTAATGAATGAATTTGATTTTAATGACGTCTAATCGAAAACACAATTAATTTTATTAATTTATGGCAGCAAAATGTGATAAATTTAATAGAATAAAATATCCTAAAATAATATATAATATGACATACATCAGTATATTTGAATTCAGGAAGGGTGAACGTATTCTACTTAATTAGATAACTTCCTGCATTCCGTAAAATACTTTGTTCATATAAACAACGAAATATAAAAACTTTTTGTTATATATCACGTAATGTTGGAAGAGAAATAATAAAAGTTAGAATTTGTTTAAATCACGGGTTAATAAAAATATAAAATGAAAAACAGTTCATATATACTTTTTAAACGAAAAAATATATATAAATACGCATTTGAAAATAATTTTGTTAAAGCCTTTTTTGTGAAATCGATTATTGTACATGTTTCGGAAATTCTTTTTCCATAATCAGCAATTACAAAGGAATTGTAATCATAATTATATAAACATAAAGAATTAAATTATTAGGTTGTTGCATAAGTTTTATAAGTTTTTTTCACATTTATTTTCAAAGAAATCAAAAATTTTTTTACAATCAAAATAATAACTCACCCAATTAAATATTTTATGAAGTCATAAAATTGTAACAGCAAAAATCATTTATGCACTCTCCTTCATTGTTCACTACTTCTTCCAATCTTTTCACCAGTCGTTGATTCTATTTTGCAGAAATTCTTAGATAGAGTCCTGAAGACGTTTTGACCCAATACTCAAAATGATCTTGATTTTTGAAGCTAAGACAACTTTTTTCATTTGAAATGGTGCAAAAAGAGATAATTATCCATCGGAGCGAGATCTACGGAATAGGAAGGATATTGAAGGACCACTAAATCGAGCTTTTAGAGTGTATTCTTGACAGTTTTTTGTGGCGTTTGGTCAAGTACAGTCATGATGGAGAATCACCTATACGTTGTCTATCCGATAGTTTTTGTTGTATTGAATCTTCGACTCATCCTCTTTCAAAAGAATTTTCCGATGTATACGATCTTCTCAGTCCTACAATACGCATATCAATGCCTTCATCGGACACAAGTCTTTCTTAATCTTAGCCTTAAGCTTTCTCTAGAACTAACTTACTCTGTCCTTTGCTTCATATCACAAAGACAATTTTGTATAAGAAACGTTTCTGTGGCAATGAATTCCTTAGTGCTAAGCAAGATTTGAACAGTAATAGAAATCCGCTTATCCTTTCGTTGTTTGGTGATTTTATGCAAGACCATATCTCCAAGCTTTTGTGTGAAACTTCCAGACTGAGGATGGCGGGAAATTGTCGCAAAAAAAGAACATTTGATCTGGTCATCTTAATATCTGGCGGCCATCTGCTTTCAAAAAATCGACGAGTTAATCCTTGTTTATCTCGAATGGTCTTCCGGAATGAAGAGCTCTAATAAGGTCAAAATTTTGGCGTTTGAACTCAAGCAGTTCTGTCAACTATATTGTCCTCTCCCGACACGGGACAAATATATCTGGTAGCTTCACTCGCTTTCTGATCTTGATTAAAAGCGATAAGAAGGAGGTTTAGGAAATCTGATTTTTTGTCGACTCATTTAAAGGTTCTAAAAAACGATAAAAGCAAAAAAAACGATAAAAACGATAGAAACAAAAACAAAGTTCTACGTATTGATAAAATTTCAGATTATTTTTGTAAAACATTTGTAAAGGTTTGAGAGATCGATTTGCATCAAATTTAGGAAATAGATATTGGAAATCTTAACTTAAAATCTCTAAATAGAACCCAGTAAATTTGAATATTTTAATATAATTTCTTATAATGAAATAATAAAACATATCTGTGTCCTTTACTATCTTCTAATAATGTGGTCGTTTGAAAGAATTATTTATCAGTTATTTTAATTTCAAATCTTTACATGTCCTTTTTTACTTCTTTTATTCCGCCGCATGACCAAAAGGTTAATGATTACTATTTGATTTTCCTATGTGTATTGGTTATATTTATAACATGAAGGCTGACAAATCTAAAACAAATTTCTTATTAAGTAAAAATCACATAAAAATAAATGAATAAAT
Source organism: Girardia tigrina (assembly GCA_001938485.1). NCBI lineage: Eukaryota > Metazoa > Platyhelminthes > Tricladida > Dugesiidae > Girardia > Girardia tigrina. The sequence goes on along the minus strand of MQRK01222995.1, from coordinate 14,757 downwards.
AAAGTATATAAACGATAAATTGTATTTTAACCTAATTAAGAGAAAAAGAAGAACACTTTGGATCACAAGAAATAACGAGAAATTAATTCAATTAAGAACATTGTTAGTTTAACATTAAAATAATACTTTTAAGTCTTTCTTCTTTCTCCTGATTTTCTGACTGCCTTAATTGCTTGGTATAATAAATAAAATGTTCGTATAGCGAAGGTAAAGGTTATTTTAATTGATGAGAGAAGTAATATATTTTCTTGAAATTTCTTTTGATTTGAATATAAAATATAATTTTCTTTATTTTGTTTCTTTTAGGAAAACATTAACTGATTTAGTATTTAATTACTCGGAAAATTCAGAGTAATAAAAAAATATAAATTTTCTTGAAATTTTCTTATTTGTAGAACATGAAGCTGCGGATTGAGTGTAGTATTCTCTCGGAAGTAATAGCCAAAATAACAGAGATAATAAACACATATATATATATATATATATATATATATAAATTAAATATTTTAAAAATATTTTTTAAAACAAAAATAATTTGAAAACGCATGCGCGCTATTTTATAATATCGATGCGGGCATCAAAATCACTCATCCGAATATTCCAGCTACTCTATATAAACATAATTTCTTAGTAAATAATGGAGATATATTTTCTCCCAAAAATTGTTTGGTGATAATTAATAGTTAAACCTTTTGCGCCATCATCCGATTTTTGTAATAAAAATGCCAATTTTTGGTTTTTAATTTCATGCCAATTTTAAAATCATAAAATTCGCTTTTTTTTCCTTTTTACATGATATAATTTAAATCACCCCTTTTAATTTAAGATAATATAAAAACTTTTCATTTGTAATTGATAAACATTCTACCTAAATAAATTAAAATTATTGTATTTTCCCCTAAAATATATTATTTTCTACGAACTCTATTCTATATCATCGCCCTGACATATAGTAGCAAAGGTTCTTCAACTTTTTATTTTTGTAGATAAATATGCTTAAAAAATCTATTTTAAAATTTTATCGTGTAATTTACTTCAGAGTTCTTAACCCTTCGTAACACGGTGTGATATTTCTGTAACAAACCATTGTAACTCTTACATGATCTCTAACTATTAACATATCATATTTTAAATCAATGTTGCATATCTGTTACACACCTATCTATACAACATCGGTGATTTATTAGTACCTACAGGTGGCGTTGGTGGTAGGATGATGAATTTGACAGTTCTCTCTATTACATTGCGTGGAGTTTTTTTTTAACATATTGAGTTACGAAGGGTTAATAAGGCAAATAATATAGCACACTAAAATAATCCAAACCTTTTTAAAAGTAACCTTACAAAAAATTCTTTAACAAATTCTTTCTATGTTTAACAATGTTACTTCAACTATAATATCGACACAATCCTAGTTCGAATCAAAATCCTTTAAAATTATTTAAATAAGGAAAAAAAAAATAAAACATAGTTATCACTTTTAGTTATTCGCATCGTTTTAATTAATTTAATTTTGTCTGATGATGGTGATAGATCCGACGAAGCTAATTACTTTTTGACACTTAATGTTTTAAATTATAATAAAATGTAGTTATTCAAATTTATTTTAGCGCAGCTCACGATTAATTTTATTTTAATAGTTAACTTTTGAACAAATGACGAATAATTAATAATTAACTTCAATTAAACCACAAATAATTCTTTAGTAATTGTAGTGTCTTGAAATCAGTAATTAACTCAGACCAGTACCGCTTAGTGGGCGTTACATTAAGTCGCCTAAGCTGAGTGGTTGGTCAAAGGTAATCAAAAATAAATAAAAATTAAAATAAGCTAAATTATAAATATTAATTTAATCTATAAATTAAAAAAAATTAAATCATTGATTTTTTTTACTATTCAAATTCTTATTGTTATAGTAGAAAATTTCTATAGCCAATTTTAGCCACACCAAAAAAGAAGAAACGAATTACTGTTAAGTGTCATTTAAAGAAAAATTTCCGAAAAGTTTTCAGTCGAAGAATTATTATCTTATTCTCAATGAAGAAACTAATCCAGAGATATTTTTTGTACATTGAATATCCTTCAGAAACTTAACAATGTCCTATCGTGATTATACGTTATAGTTATCTCTTCGTTTCAGCTTTCATTTAAATAGTTTTACATTAATTATAATTCTTAATTAGATAGTTGTCTATTTCTTTTTACTTTTTAGCTAACATTACTAAAAGGTAATTTCGGTCTAATTTACATAGTTTTAAATCTAGATAACTTTTTCGTTATAACAGTGATATTATCGAAGAAGTTAGAAATTTTTACAAATAAAATTACCACAAACTTTTTTCTCGTTCATTTATGGTCGGATAACCAACTACACAAACACATGAGTACATTGGCAGTATTTGGTTCCAGAAAAGAGCGCATTTTTTAACGATTTATCCAGCATAGTTAAATATACGTTCATATGGAACTGAGGTAGCCGGCATTTATAGAAAATTCTTAACAAAAAAATGCAAATTCACAAAATTGATGTTCATTCATTTTAAAATATTACAACTTAACAACCATACAATAGGTTCAACTGCAAGCTGAACCAAAGAAAGAATTTGAGAGAAATAGGATTTTTTAACTCCAAAAACCAAATTTCATGGATTATATGCAGTTAGACCATGAAATGTGTTTGTTAAGTCCTAGTCTATTGCAAAATGTCTATATAACCCATCATATAAATAATGACGTTCAACAACATTCACATATTTAAGAGCATTATGTTTATAATACTTTCTCCTCCAAGCAATACTTTATAAAAATAAATAATTGTAAAATTGGGTCAAGTGATAATTTAGTGGGCGGTCAATAGTTGTTAGACTTATATATAAATGAATATATGTTAATGATGACGATGAAACCATAAATTTAGGTCCTATTACAGGTAACGATGTGCAGATCATATAAATAAAGTGCATATTCAGTTAGATATCTCTTTTTTCTTTGTAACATAACATCATCGATTTAGTACAGAAGTTATGTCGATTTGCTTCTACTCAGAAGAATTGGCTGCACTAAAATTTACGAACAACTATAACAATCATGTCTAAAATTTGAATCAGGAATATTTCCTGTTAGCCCCCAAATTTATTAGCATTTCAGGCAATAAATACAATTCTGAATAATAGTACAACAAAAAAGTTTCTTTCTCAAAGTTCAATCGATTAATTTATATCACTTGAAGCCACATTTGAGAAAATTGCTTAAAGCTATGACGGTTTCACTCACATAGGAACTAGTACCATAGAAGAAAATGGGCCAACGACTGGATCAGGTAAAAATCAGAAGAGGCTATGTTATGGCTATGGATAGGGTGCGACAGAACTTCAATACCCGATAGCTCCTGTATTTTCTGCTGCACCTTTTATGACGTATCAGTTAGAGCGTTGCCATTTTGGAAACGTGCTTTTCATAATTCTTCAATGCGAGCAAATCATGTTCAGAGTACCGTAAACGCTCTCCAGCTGTTCGGTGTAGAGATTTGAGCTCATGATCTGGTCATCTGAAACAAGCTCCCAGTGCACAATGCTTTCAAAATTCCAGCAAACGCACAACATAGTCTTCTTTTTAAAGTAATTAGTTGATATTACATGTTTAGTTGAGGGCCAGGCTGCATCAACTGCTTTCCGCCATCAAATTGCAGAAGAAGATCCTTTTTTCATCCCCTGTCACTATTCGTTTTCAAAAGCGCTTATGTCAAAGGTTGGGGATGAGTTAGCGGCAGAAGTCTTTTAGACACTGATCTTGGTTCTCAATCAAATTATGGGAAAATCTCAAAGGGCTTCTTCACACATAACTAAGATTGATGCTTTTGAAATGAAACAAATAATGAATGAAAGACGTAAATATATAAGGCTTTGCCTTGTATTATAGTGCAGCCCTTTTTTCACCCCATATTTTCCTTAATGATCTCAAAATATTTTCTGTACGATTGTGGATCGTTCTATAACAGTTCCGCCAGTTGATGGTTGAATTGTTTACCAATACCGACTGAACGCAAGATAATTAAGATTCAAATTGCCTTTAATATAACGCATGTACCATCTGCTAAAACAAGTTTCAGTTGTGGAAGCAACTGTACCTTTACTTGCAACGTCACACATTGCTTTTTATCTAATCATGATAAAATTACACGAAAATCATAATAATGGAAAAAAATCATAAATTTTAATAATTGTTATATACACAATGAACAGATACTCCTAAAATATGTAACAAATATTATTTCAACATGAAGTTCGAACTTTTTTCTAAACACAAAAATAAACATTTGAGGAATATTTTACATGGTATAATTGTGTGAATGTATGAATAAAGTATGTTGATTCGAGTACGATGAACTTAGAATGGTGATTTTCTCACCCAGATAAAAATTGGTATGTTATGTTGTATTTATGGTAAATGACTATTGAAACATAATTAAAATAATAATAACAAAAGGATAATGATCTGATAAGTTTCACATTTTGAAATTAGTAATTCAAATCAAATTTAATATTTTTGAAAATAAAATAGAAAAATATTTAAAGGGATGTAAAATAAATTAATGAAATTTAAATATTTTAATTAAAAGATATTTCTATAAGTTTAGAAAATTTTAAAGTATATTTTTTTATATTTGTATCTGGGAAGTTTAATAAAATGAAATTTAAATTTAAATTCATTTTTTACAATTTGATAAATTACTTTTATTATTTCGAGTTCTTATAAAGAAATTAGTAATTTTAATAAATAATTTTGGAAATTAAAGATTTTAGAAAAATTTAGAAAAATGTTCGAATAATTATGATTTAAAAATAGAAATACAAAAACCAATTACATGGATGTCAAACTGTGAACGATCTTCATAGAGTTGTGATGACTCTAAATGTTTAAATAAAAATTGTCTCAATGCTATTAACAATACACATAAAATAGAGTGTGGCCTAAAATTTACCTTATCCGTTGTTGTTGTTCATTAAGAACATTAATTGAGTTTCCTTTACATTTATTATTATCACAATTTGAATTGTCACTAGAACAATTCTCCGTAAAACTTGCGTAGCTCGTCATCGTTCTTGATTGATAATCTTAATAATATTATTTAACATCTTATTATTCAAACAAATTTAAAACACAATTAAATCATTACAAAAATAATTTATACTTTAGATTATAATTTAATTATTACAAAAATTATTTATAATTGAAATTTAAAATAATTTTTATTTATTTTAAGAATTTATTATTAAAATATTATTTATGAAATATTAGTTTAATTTTAAAGTGATTATTTAACTTTTAATAATTGATTAAACAACTCGACGTTTTAAAATATTTAAGATATCAATCTTCTATTTGGGTGGGAGAAACACAATCCTAAAACAACATACAAAACAACACACAATAAACACCATTAAAAATATTCCTCACATTGTTTATTTCTTTATTATATATGGATTGGATATCAAATAATCTGACTGTTAGACCTGGCATGGAAAAGAATTTACGGAATTTTTATTATCGAAAAATGGTTTGCAAATGATCAAAACCAGAACAATATTAAAAGAAAAAAACTATTTTTAAAGTTGTTTCATTCATTCAACAAATAAAGTTACAAATAAGTAAAAAAAATTTCATACAAAAAGATCGCATAGTGAAGTTTCAAGACAAGGCAAGAATGATCATGAATGAAAAGGAACAATTTGATACTTGTTTTCAAAAAAACATTGAATAATATGAGTCGGTTAAAAGCCTAAATGATTACCTCTAATTTTAGAATTTTTAATAATTGTAATCCCTAAGGATCTGCTTGATGCTTAATTTTTTCCGTAACAGTTAGGCTTAACATCACCAGAGGACAACAATTTTATGAATGTTAAATAATAAATTATTTATTTAAAATTAATTATTTTATTTACTTTTAGTTTTTTTTTGAAAATACAAAATTTTGTAAAAATAAAGTATCAATTTATTTTTTATTGCGAAGGATTTACTTTAAACAAAAATAAATAAAATAAATAAAAAAACAAAAAAATGAATATGAAATAAATTAAAAAAAACAATTATTTTTCCAGCCTAATAATAAATTGTAATAAGAAAAATATTTGAAGCAAAAATTTGTAAATGTTTTATTTTAGAAATCGTATTTTCATTTACTTTATGTTTTCAAAGTTAAATCAAACAAAACTTATTTAATAATATTATTCATAAAAACAAAATTCTTTTTAATAAATTCATGCTTAAAATGATATGAAATAATTAAAATTCTGAAAAGCAAACAACCGCATTTTTTTGAATTATCGTATTGGTTTTACAACTTGTACATTTTTTAAAGAAAATTATTATTATATTTTAAATAATATATTTTCCATCTTTAAAAATGTTTTTTTAAATATTCTTTGAACATCCACAGAATTATTATAATAATTATTAGAAGTTAATTCCGACATCAAATCCAAATTTTATTATATTAAAACTTTTACAAAAAAAGTAATTAGCACTAATATTTAAAAAAAATATTTTTTATAAATAATTTGTTTTATAAATCTTAAACCGGTACAAATAAAAATACTTCTAATATTATTATTTGATTTTATTTTCATTTAATAAATTTTCCCTTTAATAAATTTTATTCATTTTAAATTACATGACCATCGTCAAAGTTAATAAATATAAAAATTTATTTTATCATTATCTAGTAATTACTTTTAATCAACTTTTATACTTGTAAATTAAACCAACATTTACAATTATTTAATAGTTTCGTAAATTTTATTAATTTTAAAATTTCTTTTACAATCATCAAATAATTACATATTTTATAAAATTTCTACATTTTAATCGGTATATTTATTTTACATTTTTTTTGAAAAATTTTTATTAACATTTCGGAATTCCTAACAAGGGTAACAAATTAATATTAAAATTATAAAAAATAAAAAACTATTTTTAATTATTTAAAATAATTAATTAATTCTTATTGTTTAATCGTGCTATTTATTTAAACAAAGGTCAAAATTCAATTAAAATAAAATATATTTTCAAAGTTTTAATTTGTTTCACACTCTGTCTTGTCTGTTTCATACAAAATATTCACTGCCACAATTAAAAAAAAATAAATAGAAAAATAAAAAGCATTATTTTTAGCCTTTTGTTGATTAAAACCAAAACAATCAGATTATTTTCTGCATAACATAAAAAGTCAATTAAAAACATTAATATTTTTTCTAAAAAATATTTACGTATATTTCATAGATTTAACAATTTTTGATTACTTTTTAAATATTTTAAAATTTTATTTTCATGAATAATTATTGAAATTTTGTTAATATTTGTTTTGTAGAATTGGATTTTAATATATGTAAATATTCAATACTTAAATTAATAATCTTCTATCAGACCTAAGCGTTTGGTGGTACCCAATTACTCAATGACCTTTTCCACAGCTCTGCTAACCTTCCATTTCCATTTCGCTTCATTCTTTAAAGTCATCTTCTAATTGTCTTTTTAGTCTTTCTCCTTCCACTCTTTCTTCAATCCTAACCTCTGTTAGTGCTTGTTTTCTCATTTAATATCCATAAAATTGAAGTTTCCTTCTCTTGATTGTCTCTTCCACTGATTCCAGTCTTTCACCTTGTATTTTTGTCATACTTTCAGTGAAAGTCGTTTGTTCTCATTTTTTCCCACTTGATTTTAAACATTCTTCTCTAACACTTCATTTGAAACTCTTTTTCATGCTCTTCTGATTTAGTATCGAACTCTTACATTCATAGAGAAGTTTAACCTTAGTGATTTTCATTCTGCTCTTGAAATTAATTTCTTTCTGGTAAAAAAAATGTGCTATGTCTAATCATCACTCCTGCTAATCAATAATGATATTTAATAATAGAATATTTAATATTATAAAAATATATTAAAAGGCGATTTTTTACAACAGATGTATTATAGCCAAACTAGACATGATTTCGATTTCATTTGATACTTCAAAAATAACTGAATTGTGTTATTAATTTAAATAATTATAGAAAAATCTAAATAAGATTTAAAGATTTGAGGAAAAATGATTAAATTTGATTGATCTCGAATTATCATCTGACAAAACAAATAATGAATGAAACGAAGAATATAAATGAAGATGATATTTGCGCAATCATCATGTGATGGCATTTTTTCATTATTTGAACATTTTTTAACACATTGTAATCGGATCACGTATTAATACGTTTTTAGCAAATTAATGCTGGAGAGCGGATCACGTATTTTTACGTTTTTGATAGATTGTTAGTGGAGCGCGGGTCACGTTAAAATACGGGTTCCAATATACTTGAGTTTTCGCTATATAGCGTCTGTAGGGTTGTAGCCATGCAGGTAAAAACCTTTTGAGAACAATAGATGGGGTNTACGATGGGTACCGAGGTAGTGTTATTCATCACAAAAATAGTCGAAGATAACGGTACATATAACGGTCTACATGCAACACTAAGACGAAGAATAATAATTTGAAAGATATCACACCCTAAAACAATACTAATTTTTATTTTACATTTAGAAACAATTTTTGTGTATAATTTGTAAAATAAAGGATGTTATGTAAAAAAATATGATTTTTTTCAAAACTTTCCTACTTTATGTGAAATTCTGCACTAGTTTAACGATGAAAAATACATTTCTCAATATAATAAAATAAAATGTAATAAAATAAATAATTTGCAAAAAGAATTATTGAAATCAAACAAATATTTTTGAAGTTATCGCAATTTTTCTAGAGGTCTACTTTAGCGCGAAATTACGCGAAAAATCACCCGTTACCAGCACTAGTACGCGGCCGAAAACTGCCCGATCACAATGTGTTTTGGATTTCCAAATTTCTTAATCTTCTACTCCTGTTCCCCAATGTAACACATTATTGTAACAACATACAAGCAGCATGTATTTTATAAAATTGATCATATAAAAGACGAAAAAATTGATCATAAAAAAACGAACTTGGTTTCTGGCGATGAACTTAAGTGCACAAATGGTTATATTCTAAGAGTTTTCCACCTTAGCAAATTAGTGGAGAATATCTTAAACATAAATTCATGCATTTCGCACGAGAACAAAACCTTGTATATGAGGAACCTGCAAAACACTAGGTACTACAAAGTCACACATATGTCCCTATTATATTTGGTAAATCCAAAAACAAGAATAAATATGCATAAATTATGCTAAGGCATGTACAGCTGTTTTGTACAAAGTAATGTGCCTCTTATGAAAATAACAAGCACATTAACACTAAATTTACGGACTGAGTTAATTTGAATCATTTAAAATTATATCGACATACATATAAAACTGAAATATAATTTTTTAAAATACATGTGATGGTTTTTAGTTACGTTATGAAATGTAGGTTACTCCACTCTTCTGATTCCCTCATTTCACATATTTCGAAATGTTGTTCTACGGCTATGAGATCGCTTTTTGTATGAGTCAAACTGGCTCACTTCAGTAAAAGTAGATATATAATCAACCATCTTAAATAACTCAGTGTTTTGGAAACCAAAAAATATCCCTACGTTTTGGAATAGGTGTCCCCAAATCCTCCTTCTGTTATGGCAGGGATTGCAATCAATGCTAATAATGTCATTTGACCCTTCTTCATTGAGATATCAAAACAATCAATTATCACATTGAAATGTTGTAAATAAAATTTATTCCTGACAGCAAAGAGGATTACTTTATTTGTTTCCTTTCCAGATAGACAGTTTGATTCCAAATAGAGAAATCTTTAACGCAACATTCCATAATTGGTGAGTTGGAAAGTATGGTTCAATAGCCTGGCCTGCAAGCTTCAAGCTCGAGGCTCTATCCCGATAAAGTCATACAGGAAATGTTCTAAGAAATCTGATCAAACATGAATTTCTTACAATGAGAAATTGATGTTTATAGCAATTCATAATTACGAAATCCAGAAACTTGCAATCATTCAGTGACTATGATGGATATCTGGTTGATCCCTTTAATAGTTGATTAGGTGCTCTTGATAACAAAAAAATAGGTAAGTGAAGAATTCTTTTATGTTTGCAAAAAATCGATAAATTTTTCACTAAGGTTTTACTACTTTGATTTAAAAGCAAACTAATATCGCCTCATTTCCATATACAGTTGCTTATTCCACCTTCACCACAGAGAATGATAATTCAGCTTTATCATAAACATACAAGCATGATATGATTTTTATGAATTTTATTTAATCAATTTTAAAATTTAAATAACAAACTTTAACATTAAATTAATAATATATTAAAAATATTTTTCTTAAAATAAATAAAAATTATTTTGTAATTTAATTTATAAATTATTTGGTAATCGATATCTTAAATTAAATTTTAATTTAAATTTGTTTGGATAATTAGATTTTTAGAAATATTATTAAAAAAATTGTCAATCAAGAACGATGACTGGCAACGCAAGTTTCGTGGAGAATTGTCCTAGTGACAATTTAATTTGTGATACAAATAAATGTATTGAAAATTCAATTAGTGTTCGTAATAATATGTATATATTCGAGAGCTAACATTACAAAATGTATTTAAAATAAATGACTACTTGTGATTTCTTAATTTGTGTGTTGTTAAAAAATGAGTGAAAATTATGCTGTTTTATTTTTTGAAAGGAAACCCACTATAAAAATAATAAGATTATTAGCAACATCACAATTTGCGTGAAAGAATTTATTTATAACACAAACGGAATCATTTTCAATAGTACATTCTGCAGAAAGCATGATTCTTGATTAATTTGTTTTTTGTATCCAAGGGGTAAAGGGGGTAATCATCCCCCTCCTGGATTTGTCCTAGCCTCTACACCTACCAGAATTATACCAATGAAACAAGGGGCTCAAGGTCGCAGAACCCATTTGATCATTTGTCTTACGGAGATTTTGATGATTTATAAACATTTTTATGTCCGCATTTTTGCGTGATTTTTTTTGCATTCGAATAACTCCCCACCAAGGAATTGTAGCAGGTTTAAGGGCTTTGGCAAAGAAAACTCAAATTTTAAAGGTTCCCAACATTTCGCTTTATAGTTAATAATTTTCTCAAGAGTTCAATAATCTAATGAGCTATAAGGCCATATTATACGAAACTTATTTTATTTAGAGAGATTATAAGAAAATTCACCAATATTTCTTACCAAATGTTTACGCTTTCTTAAGTAGAAGCTCACAACATTCTGTCAGTTGGTCCATTATCTCAATAAGTATTTATCATAGAACAATTAAATTTGGCATGCAGCTTAAGAATATGACAAGTATGTTACTAAAATTTTTGGTAGAAACATACAGGGTAGAAAAAACGTTATGGTCAAAAATGTAGTTTTTTGAGATGGAACTGTTATAATTTATTAAATTTTTAGAAAGTACTTAATAAATCCTGTTTAGAAATATCCCATTTTTTCAGGGTGATCCGAAAGTATGGGGACGGCTAAATATTTCGAAAACTAAAGTTCATAGAAAAAAACTTTTATACAAAAGTTGTAAGAAATTAAATGTTATTTTACATCAGGGTATATTTCTTTACATACAATGTATCAAAATAATAACATTTTTTGATTTGGAATATATTAAAAATAATAAGTTAAAATCGTTTACTAAAAATATTATTAAAATTCATAATTATAAAACTTTAATTAATTAGTACTTAAAATTAATATTATCAGATTCAAATAATCAATCAATAAACATATCAATCCCATCTGAGTAGGAAAGTCACAAATCTAAACAGCGTACAAACAACAAACTTACAACATTCACAATTATCCCTCACATCTTCAATTCAGACGCAAAAGGTTATGAAAAAAATGCAATAAGAAGGAAAATTTTCTGGCAATAAATATTCATATAAAAATCAAATAAATTTTTTTTAATGAAATTAATGAATAAAAATGAAATATTTATTAGTCGAAAAATGTTTTTTTAATTTAAAAATCAACATTAATTTTTTTGATAGATTTTTTTGTTTTCTTTTGACTTCTATGAAGAATAATATTTTATTTATGTTTATGTTTAAAATAAAATTATTTCTAAAATTGATTAATTAAGTCTCATTGTTTGATATTTGACAACTGTGTTCAATGAAAACAATAAAATTGCTTTATTAAAAATAAATAAGCAAATTTTTGTAGAATTTATTGCATTTGACATTCATTTATTAAGCTAAAAAAATACCCCCCCCTTAACTTAATGAAATTTCAAAGAGTTCGGAACAGAAATTAGTCTAACGTCAACGATGATTTGTAAATAGAGATGGGTTGAATATTATTCCACATTACAAAATATTTAAATAAAACAATTATTGTTATTTGAAAAAAAACAGAAAATAAAAGAAATTGATTTAAAATAAGTATCGTTTTTCGGAAATAAAAGATATTTAACCTGTTGAAATTCATTTAAAAATTTTTAGGCAAGTCTCATAAATATACAGAAGCATACTTTGAAGCAAGCATCTGAAGAATAGAAAACTCATCTTCTCTAGACTATACGGGTTATTGTGTAGCAGCACTGACGCACAGGGTATTGAACGATAGGTTCTGTATCGGGAAAAACTTCTAAATCAGATACGCTCAGTCAATGGATGCAGATCTGCAAACTTTCAGAGCTCTTTTTGTTTTGACATCAAATTTGAAAGACCAGTTGTGATCTAGTTATAAATTGTTTTGCAATCCTTTTGCTAAACCAACACTTTTCGTTCAATGGAGTAAAGGATTTGAACATACCACTTTCCCTTTCATATCTATCAGCCGGAAAGCTTTCATTTAATGCTATTTTTCTTTAGGTCTTTCATCAGATGCAGCAACAACTAAAAACTCATCATTTGTGGGATTCAATCAATCTGACTAGTCGTTTTGCTGGTCAATGTACAAGTTTGGACACCAATGAGAATTGAATTTTATCGTTAGTGAACACTTACAGTCAGATAGATTTTGCACGATTTACCCATAAAAAGAATTTCGATTCACCTTATGAGAGGTTGAATTGTAAATCATTGCTAATCAGACGCTAAAAACATATTAATTAATATTCAAAATGAGAATAGAAAACAGCCTCAACATTAAATATTTTCCAATATAATGAGGAATATAAAAAAAATTTAAATTAAAATAATAATTGAATTATTATCTATAATATTTAAAAAAGTATAATGATCAATTCAAGTGTTTTTTATATTTGTAATATTGTTGCGTTCACTGTTATTCGACAACTGCGAAAAGAAATGAGGATTAACCAAAAAAATCAAATCTGCAATCACTTCGAGCACAACAAGTTTATTATTATGTTGTTGCAAAAGTAATGCAGGTTTTTGAACCTAAACCTTAAACAAATGTAACTCAGCACAAAATAAACTTTATTATTCGGAATGAAAACCATCAGAAACAATACATCTTTCTAACAAGAAACAAGTTTATTGATACCCCTAGTGTAGAAATCCTGAGTTCCTGATGTGATGAAAGCGTTAAAGGAGACTTCTTGGCTTTTGAAGCATTTTTCCAGGAGAAAGTTGTTCAGTTGCTGGAAAAAGTGGCAGTCGGCGAACAAGAGGTCTAATAACTAGGGTGGATGAGGCAGAGTTTTGAAGCCCAATTCGTTTAGTTTTTATAGGGTCGGTTTTGCGATGTGTTGTCGGGGTTTGTCGTGGAGGAGAATTGGTCCCTTCATTTTGATCAATCTCACGCACATACGTTGGAGTTCCTGATGCATTTTGTCAATTTGTTGGAAGTACTTCTCTGCGGTGATCGTTTCACCCGTATTCAGAAAGCTGTAATGGATGAGACCGGCTGCAGACCACGAAACAGTCACCGTAACTTTCTTTGGTGGAGTTTCGATTTCGAAAAGTGGGGAAGAGTTTCATCGTGGTCCAACCATTGTGCAGAACGTCGTCAATTGTCGTAGAGATTTTACTTCTCATCACACATTACAATTTGATATAGAAATTGGTCGTTCTTGTTGCGGAGAGGAAGCGCGGAAGACAACTCAAAACGACGATTTTTTAACTTTCTTTCAATTCATGAGGCACCCATTTATCAAACTTTTTCGACTTTCCAATTTGCTTCAAGTGCCGAGCGACAGTTGAGAGATCAACGTTAAGCGCTTTTGCGAGTGCTCGAACAGTTGTGCGTGATCGGCTTCCACCAGATCCTTCAATTTGTCGTTGTCAATCATCGATGGGCGGGTGCCATGAGGCTCAGCTTCCAAGCTGATATTGCCCGAGCGAAACTTTTGATATCAGCGCTGCACCGTACATTCATCGACACTTCCCTTACCACAAACTTCGTTGATTTTTCGAACGGTTTTTGAGCTACATTACGCTCTAGCCTGAACTCGTAGAAGTAAATGTAGCGAAAATCACGTTTTGAAACCTGCAATCAAAATCGAAATTATTAACAAAAGAAAAATTATAATAAGTTTTAGACAAATATATCTGAAAGAGTATAAATTATGCTTTCAAATGACTCATAACATCATATATACTTTAGTAGTATAGCATTGTGGTAATTACCAAAAAATCTAAAACTTGCATTCCTTTTGCAACAACCTAATAAATTTACATTTAAAAAACATTTAGTTGCGACAATTATTTTTATTAAAAATTGTAAAAATTGTTTAATGTTATCATTGTTTTATTATTATAAAAAATATTTTTTACAAGACTTTCACAAGACCCGTTATATATATATATATATATA
>MQRK01222988.1:0-25275 GCA_001938485.1 Girardia tigrina | reverse complement strand
CCATAGATGGGTTCAAGCTATAGATTCAAATGGCCTTTACTTTGACACTTAAATGTTTTTTATTTGTTGTAAAATTATGTTTAAATTTTTAATAAAAAATACGAAAAGACTTTTGGTTCATCCTAATAAACGACTTTTAATTGTAATGTTTTCTAATTATTGATTTATTTATGGTCTGTTGTTAATTCCAAGTTAATTGTTGTTGGATGGGTTAATTTTTTTAGGTAAATTTAGAATTTATTGGTCTAAATTTTGTGTCTAGGTGATTTTTTTCGGTTGCGTTAATTATCAGCAATGATATATATGAATGAATCCACCTCACAGAAACCAGCAGTAGTCGAATCGGGAAGCTCTCCGAGGCTCGTCACCGTCCTCCTCACTGAGCAATCATCGTCAATCGGTTCCGATCGATTATCGCACGGTTCATCGTTGAGAATTCTGATGATATCGCTGTCGGACAAGGCGCACAGCTCCCGCAGACACTTGTCCTTGATCTGCGAAAGCGAGTAGTGCTCGAGAATGTCCGGGATCATCGATTGGATCCTCCTGGTCTTCAGAGACTTGAACAATTCATCGATTAGCGTATATTTGTCATTCAAATACGATCTTAACATTTGCGGCTTTTCTTTCGGCCGGGTTTCCTCGGACAATAATCGCTCTTTCACCTTTTTATGATCACTAATTTCACTACTATCACTACTCCTACTACTACTGTTACTAATCCGATAATTCGATTTTGATTTTGAAATCAAATTACGACGACGATGATGATGTTGATGATGATTGGATTTCTTTTTATTAGATTTTTTTTTCGAACTCATAAAAATACAAAAAATAACTGATTTTTCCTAGTTTTAGGGACTATTTCGCTCGACAATTTCTTTTAATTTAAATTTAAAATTACCTGGCGAATATTTATGGGATTTGGAATATTAAAACAAATCGTTGGATTTGTTTATTTTATTGACTAGGAACAGTAAATTTGAGCGAAATTTTTTATTCATAAATTAAAAAAACCAATTGGAGTTTTTTGTTAATTTATGTTTTCAATTTAGTAATATTTTTAATTGTTTAAGTTAAATTTTAATTTCTAATCATTTTATTTAAATTTTGAATTAACTTTAACAACAAATCATTGAATTTATTCCGTTGACAGATGATCGTAAAATTTATAGTATTTAAATAATTTATGAAATATAAATGTAATATGAATTTAGAAAATGGAAAATAATAGAAATAATACTTCGTCTAATTGCTTAGAAATTTTTTGCTACAGTTTTCGGAATGTTTTATTCCAAAAAATCAATTATTAATTTATTAATTAACTTTCAATTAAAAAGTATTCAGTTTACAAAACGGTTCCATGACAATTGCGTATATTAAAAATTTATAACTTAAAAAATGAATTATTTTATATTATTAAATAAACCGTAGCTCTAATTCATAGCCTTAACTCTAACCTTAAACCGTTATTGATTGAAGTCAATGATTATAATATCGAGGGTTCAAACTCAAGTATCTGAGGAAATCGGCAAATAATTTAATAAATATGTTTGTGTATTGAGTAGATATTGCACTTTATATATATAAAATTTAAATCAAAAAGAAATTAGTAAAAATAAAATATATTAGATATTTATGACAATTACAAATTAAAATTACGAAACCTTTAAAAACTTATTTAAGTTTACCGTAGGCGGTGGGATATTATATCCTCACTACCTTCTGATATTAAAATAATTAATAAGTAAATTTAAAATATTTCAACAACCTCGTACTTTATAAATTATTATCGATAAGCTTCTAAGTCGTCATCAATTTCTCTCTCGTTTTATAATAATTCGAGTAGTACGTGATGTTCAAGGTTCAATTCGTTATAGTTTAATGTTCAATTGCTAATTTTGGCTTTACTGGACCAAAGTACAAAATCAATTAACTTTTATTAACCTTTTAATTAATTTTTTGTTGTACTTTTTTTATCTTTTTCTTTCCTTTTTATACTTCTTTTTAACATTTTTAATTAATTTATTTGCAATTTAATGTTTAATGTTTTTATTATTTATGCAATATTCTATTTTTCTAAACATTTTAATTCTTATTATTTATTTTTTTTATTATTGATTTTATAGTATAAAGTAAATAATTTTCTTATTTTATTAATTTAAACAAAATTTAAAATTTAAAATTTCATTAGTGTTTTATATACTCAACAATTAATTTTATCAAAACTTTTAATGAAATTAATTTTATCAATAATTTTTTATACATGATTTATGAATCTCTTTATTTCTTTGGATTTTTAGCTTGTTATTTTAAAAATATGATTCGAAATATGATTAACTGTTAATAAAACAGAATTTGCGAAATATTGCAATTGTATATAGGTGTCATCATTTCATTCAAAACCCTCAATAATTTATTAATCATTAATAATAATCTTTACACAATTGTCCCTTATGTATTTTTTATGTATGCACTTGTCTTTCCGCAATTGTCTGGTCACCTAAAAACACTAATAAACTCGAAATTGACTCAGTGAGTTATCAATTCATGGAATAAAACAATAAACTAAAAGATAAAGATTTTGTAAACAGAGACTAATAAAAGTTGGACGATCAGATTTATCTTTTTCAAACAATATTAAAGATGTTCAAATCGTGTCTCATCTCTTACCTGCCAGATTGTCAACAGTTTCAGCAGGCACTATGAGCAACTGCGGTTGTCTTTCAATTCATCGGAGACTTTGAAGTTATTCCTAGAATATTTTCTGAAGATACTGCTATGAAGTTTTATAGACTGTTAACTCTTCTTGATTAGTTAGATCGTCAACTGCTTCAGAAGGCACTATTAGCATCCGGTTTTGACCGTCCAACGGTCGGCAACTATAATTCATTTTCATTGGTAATCTTTTATTGATTGAAAATCTTAATTTTCGAACATCTTTCTCGACTACCCTATTGTCAATAGTCTTGACAGGCACTATTTGTACCATTGCCTTTAAACTGGACGGGGATCTTCATATATAAATTTTCAACCTCCATCGACTTCACGAAGGTAAGATAAAAAAGTTTAAATTAATTCTTAATAAAGAAAAAGTTACCATACATTTTAATTGATCCAAATTTTGTGTCATACATTTACATAATCTTCTACTTTTATACAAAAAATTTTCTACAAAGTAGAGGATAACGAACAGCAGGTATCACAAAAAATATAAATCAAATAAAATTTAACATAATGGCAATAAATAAATATAAATAAAATCAATAAAAACATAGAAATAATGAAACTTAACAAAAAATAAATATTTACCTAAAAAAGACTTCCTAACGGTTTCAAATATCTCAGCGAACGCAAAAGAAATGTGCTTAAAATTGAGTCAAAACCGGTGGGAAAATTACATAATTATTTTTAAATCAACTAATGATCCAAACCTCTTTAACTATTTTCGAGACACCCATTTTATAGACGATATAAATTAAGATATATTTGTTAAATTATATTAGTTTGTTGTAAAAGTAATCCAGGTTTTTGAACCTAAACTTTAAACAAATGTAATTCAGCACAGAATAAACTTTATTAATCGAAATAAAAACAATCAGGATCAATACATTTTTTCCAACGAGATATAAGTTTATTGATGCTTTTAGTGTAGAACTCCTGAGTTCTGGATGCGATGAAAGCATTAAAGGCGTCTTTGGCGTCGTCTTGGTTTTTGAAGCATTTTTCCTGGAAGAAGTTGTCCAGATGCTTGAAAAAATAGTAGTTGGTAGGCGAGAGGTCCGGTGAATAGGGTGGATGAGGCAGAGATTCATAGCCCAATGCGTTTAGCTTTTGTAGTGTCGGTTTTGTGATACTTTTCCGTGCGTTGTCGTGAAGGAGAATTGGCCCTTCATATTGACAAATCTCTTGCACATACATCGGAGCTCGTGATGCATTTTGTCAATTTGTTGACAGTACTTCTCTGCGGTGATCGTTTCATCCGTATTCAGAAAGCTGTGATGGATGAATTCATTTTGCAACAACCTCATACATACCGGCTGTTGTCACGGAATTAGTAAATGAAAATTCTTTTGGGAAATAATAACAGCAGTGTTTTACAAACTTCGTGTAATTCAAAAAATCTTTTAGCATTTGGCAAAAGGAAGAAATTAACAATTGGATGAACGCAGCTTGTAATTGTCAGGCTTTTCTAAATGATTACATTTGACAGCAATAGACCGATAATACAGTTTGAAAAAAACATTTTTTGGATCATATAAAATGATCTTTAAATAGAGATACACAACTAATATTACACCAGTTAGATATACAGGATTTTATGATTCAATGATTCAATCAGTTATTGCAAAGTAATTTTTCAAAGAAATCAGCTCTTTATAGAGATTTACATTCAAAACATCATGGTCACATCTAAATTACTAAACTAAAGATTGACTAGTATTTCCATTTACCAGTATTGGTTCCTGCACTTTACGAGGATTTAATTTTATGTTTCACCCCACGATAACTTATTAAAAAGTAGCAAATAAATAATACTTTTAAAAGACATTATAATTAATTTAGCACCTATCATAGCATTTAGAATTCTAAATAGAAAAAATTTAACTTATATTTCATATCATAGAAGTTCATGGTTTTGTACCTAAAACATGTCTCGCTTCAATAGCAAGAGTTTACTATGGATTTAGATTTGAAAATCCTATTTGGTCTGTAGAACTGGACACTACTAACAACCGTCGACCAAAAACATCAAACAAATAATTTTTATATTTTATTTATAAATTTAATAGTCATTGTGAATGGTTACCACTCATTCCTCTTATTCATCTGATATCTTATAATTACTTCTTAATTTAACATATTTCCATCTATATAGAGTACCATATTTTTATTAATTTTTTAAACCTTTTTTTCATATTATTTATATTGTTTTTATGTTCTGATTGTTTTGAAATAAAGAGATGATGAAACAAAGAGACCCTTCAACGAAATCTGATATCTATTTCCGAAAAATAAAGAATTTAATATCATCATGTGACACAACTCAAGACCAATATATAGCAAATGCTATTTCATTTCGAGGATTTATAAGACTAGAAGAGTAGAAAAATAGATCTTTATCAATTTTAATGTAATATGGTAAATAAAAAATTTAAAATATTAATGGATTAAAATAATCAATATATATATATTGAAAACGATCAAAATTAAAATTAAAAAGCAAATTAACGAATGAACGACAATTTTCCGTGGAAAATAATTACCAGATCTTGATATCTATAAAGTTGAATATTATTATTACAAAAAAATCACGGATTATTCCACCGTACTACTTTGAATTATTCTAATATCAAATTCCAACTCCGAAACTTGGTTCCTGTATCAATTAAAACCTTCATTAATTGAACTCTATCCAAAATCTAATTATTCGAAAATACCAAAGTCTATTCATAAAGTAATTAAAATATTTAAATGATTCTCGAAATCACTTTTCTTTTTATTGCGTCAAATAGCTACCACTTCTTTTTAGTCCTTCCGTTCGAACTGTTGCAATTTATATAATTTTCTTTAGATAATTTCTGCATTTGTATTTTATATTATAATTATTCTTGTAGAGGATCTAATATATAAGTTAGTTGTATTTGGATCCATTCATATAATAATAGTAATAATAAAATTATAATAATTTTCTGATTAAAAATATTGAGAACATCCTTTGAAATTGTGTTATTTATATTGTTTTATATATTAATTCGGTGATTTATAACATTGTTTTTATTTCAAAAATAACTTTTAAGTTCTTAAAAAATATATTCTGTGAGGAATATTTTGAATGGTGCTTATTGTATGTTGTTTCTCCCACCCAGATGGAAGATTGATATTTTAAATATTTTAAAACGTCGAATTATTTATTCATATTTATAATTTAAATAACTAAGTTTAAAATTAAATTGATATATCATAAATAATATATCTAAAATATTTTTAAAATAATTAAAATTATTTTTGTAATTCATATTATAAATTATTTTGAAATCGCATTAAAAATAAATAGTAATTTAAATCAAGAACGATGATTAGCTACGAAAGTTTTATAGAGAATATTCCAAGTGGCAATTCAAGTTGTGATACAAATAAATGTATTTAAAATCAAATTAGTGTTCTTAATTCATTTAGTTTTTTGGTAAAGTTTCTTCTAATATTTGCTGGATAATCTTTGCACTCAAAGGTATGAAGGTTCAAAGATCCTATGACGAATTACTATTATTATATAATTTTAATATTTTTATTGTTATTAATGTTTTGTTAATATCAATGTATTATTTTAATAGTAGAATAATTCTTCGTGTTTTTCATACATCAAAACGCGAAGTCTAGAAACGCAAAATATATTAAATATAATATTTATGTGCAAGCATAATGTCAATTTTAATTACACATAATAATCATTGAACACTTCAGAGATTAATAAACCAAACACATGTCTTCGATATTTGATTGTTGTACACTAATTATTCTTGTCAAATGTATATTCATTAAACATAGTTGAAGGCAAATTGCTATGTAAACATTGTTTTGTATTTGCGGAAGACGATGCGTTGATGGACGAGGTTTTTAAAATTCCAGTTTGGTTAAAAGCATCTTGATAAATGTATTTTTCGGAACAAATAATATTTGATCCCATCAAATTGTTCGCCGGAAATACCGACCGGAAATTAAGAGGCTTTATCGGTGTTAATAAACCATTGTTAATGTTCTCAACTGGAAATTTGGGAAGAAGTAACTTCTCGAAATTGAAAAACTGTCGGATCAGGATATTCGTTGCCATCCACAGATTACCCTGGCTCATTTCTAAAACCATTTGTAAAATTTGAATAGGTAAATGCGGAAATGATTTTCGTAAATATAAAAATGGATCAAATGCATTTGAAGTTGAACTTGAATGAAGAAGATTCGAAACGCTAAATTTCTTGTCCGAAGATAGACTTGAAGAAGGTTTTGGGAAAGGTTGACCCATCGAAGCATTCCAGACATTTTGGGTTTTCGTTGAAACAGATTCCGTGTTTTCAGAATACATTGTGGAATAATCTATTAATTATAATATATAAATTTAATATTTTCATTATGTGAATATTTGTATTAGTAGCCTTAGGCTAACATGTTTTTTTAAAAAAATAAGAATTTCTTATAAAAATAAACATATGTGAAATGTCAATAGATATATAATAGTAACTAATAAAATTAATTTAGTGTTGTTTATATTCTCATTTCCATTTGAGTTATCAATATTGTTATTTATTTTTATAAAAGACCTGACGTAAATTATAATTTAAATCATTAAAAATATTATAATATTAAACTTCATTATTTCAAGAAATTAAGGAAAATCATCGAAATGTTATCATTAAAATAAATATTAAAAGGCAAGGAAGAATACAAGAAATAAATACATTTCCTAATTGTTACATCCTTTCATGCAAGATTGTACTGATAATTAATTGTTGTGTACACATTTATCATTTCTTGACACTGAAACGTCTTAAGAGATAAAACTTTTCAAGTTGAAAGGTATTTAATTTATGATCAGACATTATTAAAGTCAATATTCACTGGCCAGTGTACATAGCAATTGACCCATATGTAATCGCTCAACATGTCCTTGTCATCTAGTTACAAAACCTCGCCAAACTATTTATCTATCTCTAAATATTTACTTATACTCAAAATAATGGAGCACTTTTACATAATATCACTTATTCGTGGTATGGAACACCGCCCCCATCGCCAAGAAACTTGTCATTTAAAATAAATGTTACGAGTGTACCGTAATCTTAATTTGTGTACACTCAATTTTTGATTTCAATTAACTACATGTTAACTAAACAGAGCCTGGCTACCGCTATACAATGGCTAATGTTTCTATGCCATGCCGGTAAACAAAGTGCTAACAGAAATAATTTCAACGTTTTTGGTCACAATTAAAATTGATAATTTGTGTATTATAACTACCATAATTTATTCGATAATGATTTCCGTAAATTTAACCATTTTCAGCATATTTTAATTATAAAAAAAATTAAATTAATCATAAAAAAATTATATAAGGAAAATTAATAAAAATCCTTTGAAATTCATAATGTCAATATCTCATTTTTAATATAGACCATAAACGCTTTCTGATCATACTTTGGCGTAGATCAGATCAAGGAAAATATGGTTGATTCATATATGCGTCATTACACACTGTATGATTAACCCTGAATTGCCCATGCTGGGTCTCTTCGAGGACCCCAGACATACAATTTTTGTAAAAACTTGTTTATTTGCACATTTGCGTAAAATCGCTACTAGGTATTTGTAGTTACATGTTTAAGCATTTTATTTTTCATTAGATTGTGAAATGTCACCTTTGTCGCCCGGTACGGATAAATTTGTAGCCCACAAAATTTAAACTATAAATTATTTTTTTTTCAAATATAAATAATATAATACGATTCGCTCTGTGTAAATCTCATCAATGAAATAATAAAACACTAATTATTGTTAACGTTTAATTACTATTCAATAAGAACAATGATACTGGCTAGTTTGAAGACCTTTTATGATGCATAAACCAATTACAGTTAGAACTATAAAATTGATCACGTCTACTGCAACCGTCACACGTATAGAAAAATAAGTTTAATCAAGATCCCACCAAATTTAATATAAAATATAATGCAAAACATAAATTTCATAAATTGAACGTAAAAGTAGTTTTAGAAGATTGTGGAATTGTCTTAGAGCATGAATCCAAACGTGTAAATCTGCCAAAGAAACGTGGGAGATGTTATCAGTGTCCATAGAAAAATTATAAAAAGGTTAACGTCACGTACAGCAAATTGTAAAACATTTGCATGTGCAGTGCATAGAAAACTGCAGCAAATTGTTGAATGTACAAATTGTTTATTAACACATTGACTGCTGTTGACATCATGCACCGAACGTCTGCTACGCGCGCTACGCGTGGGACAAAAAAAGTTTACTGCCGCGCGGCAGGCATATCTCATGCGCGCAGCAGATATCTCGTACTTAGCGTCTTAGTAAGGTAAGCCAAAGTACGAGATATCTCGTACTCAGCATTCAATGTGTTAAAATGAACCACATATAAAAATGTATTGCAACAATCATAATAAAAATGTTGAAAATATTGTAGAAATTCATTTTTCTTTGAAAATATATTCAAATTTATCATTAAACTAATCAAATTAAGTGGGGTCGTAATAGGGACCTCGGATGGGCATTTTTTGATTTAAAAGCACCGGCACTTAAGGGTTAATGAAATTCTTGATTTTTTATACAGTTTAAGATAAAACATAAATTTTATTGATTGAGTACCACGAAATTTCGTTTTAATTGTCTAATTACTCTGTTTAATTATATAATACATAGAACTTTGAAGACTACTTTTACTGTAACGTACTTTGACATCGTGAAGATCCAGTGAAATAGTAGGAAAATACTCATAAAAAATCAGTTGTTTGTAATATTTTTTTTGTTTTTTACACATCTCTCTTTCATAAATAGGGAATACTATTTGTTGGTGAATGGAGTGAAATAATATTAGAACTTTTTAAAAGTAAATTTTCAGTTGTTAAAAAATTAAAGGTAGGGCTTTTATATGATACCAGGTTTTAGACTATGAAATTCAAGACCACAAAACTGTTAATATTATACTAATTAGATGTTATTTTTGAAACTTTTCTTAATTTTTTAATTTCCTTCTCTTAATTAGAAGATAATTGAGACAGGAAGTGATGTTGTCATACAGTAAGTGCTTAACTAGATAATGATATTGTAGAAAAACTAATCCTTGATAAAAAACCTCTTTCAAAGAGCTGAAAGCTTATACTGATGAAAAAACTAAGGCAGTCCAACAGGATACCTTTAAAAGTAAAGAGGTCACAAAATGTTCTATGTCTAACATTGCCATCAATAAATTGCTTAACAATAGAAGGAAGGGAAGAACACTGCCAATGTCTGATCCCAAATTAGGCTGAAGAAGGCAGATTTGAGAATCTATTTTAGATCTCTCATACTAAAATTTTTCGACTCAATTAGACAGAAACTGAATCTTTCAAATAACACAAATGAATTGGAAGAAGATTAAGAAACATAAGTGCGATTTGTATTAAATTATGTTGTTGTTAATACAAAATTTCCTCATGAGTATTATCATTTATTATGGATTCTTTCTATTAACAGGACAATAAATCTTACTTTTACTTATTGTTAAATATAAATTATGACTAAAATTATTGTTAAAATTCGATGTTGAAATCATTTGAAAATGATATTTAATTTATAATTTGTATTACAAAACAATAATTTAAAAGTAATTAGATTATTAAAAAATGTTAACAAATTTGATATTTAGAATGACAAACAAATTATCAAATATCATTTGTGTAAAATGCTTCTCAAATATTGACAGGGCTTTTATACACTTCTTGTCAGGTTTCTCTTTTGACATTTGGTCGTCATTTGAGAGTCCTTGACGAAATGCCAACATTAAACGTTTGTACACCATCAATGATTAAGACATCGCAGACCAGAATCATAGATCAATAATTCTGAATTTTGCTATCTGTAGCATTCGGTAACATTTTGTCCATTTGCCAAATGAAACAAGTAGTCATCCAGCAATACAAATATAAATATAATATTTGAGCTTGACAGTATATGAAACATTGCAGACATTTGATGTACATTGCAATTAACAAACCAAAATTTTCAATAATTGTTAAAAATTTGTCCAATTCAATATTCCATTAATTTTCAATAACTCTTGTGCTTATTTGAGAGCATTCGCTCATTTCCCGCCCATCGGTTCTTCTGCAAGTGATAGGTTATTAAAAAGATTGTTTTTTTATTCAAATGTGAACTGTGAAAACTTATTTAGCACTTGAAACGAAAGTTGTCTTCAAAGTAAATATCTTTCTTCGACAGTAAATATAATAATTAATTAATAAATCGTTTTCTTTTTTTTGGGAAAAATAAAATTGAATTTTAAATTTAGTACTATAAATATCATTTTTAACGTTCTTAAAATTTCAATATTATTAATTCATTAATTATCATTTATTTAATAAATAAATAATATATATATATATATATATATATATATAATAAAAATATAAAATATTTATATATATGTATATTATTTATATGATATTACATGTATTAATTCATTAATTACCGTTAATATAATACATGAATAATTATAATATAATATTTCAATAATAATATATTATAATATATGAATATTAATATATAATAATACAAATATGAGTAATATAATTAAATAAATAATAAAATTTACTTTCACAAATACTTTTGCATTATTTCTATATGCTTTTCATTTTTTATCTTTTAAATTTTTTTTAATAAAATAACAATAACAATAATTTATTTAATAAATAAATTTAATTTCACCTCTTTTTCTCTCATTTTCCTGACACATCAAATTGTCGCCTTCTTGTTCGTTATTTTTCGAGTCTGTAATCTTTTTATTTGTCTCGATCGGAAATATTCCATCTTGAGTTTGATATGCCACCAATTCTCCAATTTCTTGTTCTTCTTGAGCTTGCTGTCTACGAAGAGCAACTTGGGCCGCCATTACTCTTTGTCTTTCAGCTATCAACGCACATTTTGCACAAATACAATCCTAAATCGAATTAGACTGGCTAAATATACACATAAAAACACTCAATACCTTCCATCTACAGTATCTCTTATGACCTTTCAATGCAGAAACGTAACCATGATTTCGACATCTCGCACATTTTGGAGTTCTTTGATACTTCTCATAATTCCGATAAAAAACTGGACGCGATTGAATACATTTGAACGAAGATTTATAATCTTTAGATTCTTCAACGACAGATTCTGCACCTGAGGAATGAATTTCATTAGAAAAATTGTCGTGATTTTCCATTTTATTTGTCTAAGAAACTGAAAACATTTAACTTTTTATAATATCATCGCGTCAATTTGTGATTGGCGGAATAAAATGTGATTTGACGGTGAACCAATGACATTATGGCAATCTCATTTTAGTCTGTGTTTCTGTAAGACATTTATTGAAACATAAGAATATCATTTTGTTTAATGGTACAATGTGAGACTGACGAGGATCTTTATAAGCATTTAGGGAATCTTTTGGGACCTCGAAAAAAATAAAACATAAAAAATAGTACCATCAGTATCAGAGAGAAAGCGAAAAGCCGTTTATATATTGCTTCAGTTTTATCGAAAAATATTTTTAATTGAGACAAAACAACAAGAAAATTACTGTAAATAACTCATGTTTTTGGATCATGGTAAGGTATTGGTAAGGTATTGTTTTAGGAAACATGAATCAAAGGAGTTCGTTTTGCAAAACTGAGTCTTAAGATGAATTTTCACATGATACATATTGATCCGCCATTTCTACCTTTGATAAAACTACTTTTGTCCTCAGTAATTCAATAGGACAATCATTTATGAAATCGTTTTTCTACATGACTCCTCATTTTTCTATTCATGAGAAATATTGAAACAATGTTACTTATTTCGCTGGCCGTATAACTCTCATTACGGTACGTCTACTACTACCAAGAACTGATGAAAATATGGAGAATAATCATTAGACACAGTAAAAATTATCCGGTAAAGTTAATAAACTGGCATCACTTTGCTTTTTGCACATTCAAGTTTCATAATTATGGTACTGTTATTCAAAAATAACATGAAAATATTACACTTCGTTCGTTTCATTATCTGTTATTATTAATTAATTAATAATTTCTCTCGTCAATATCCCTCATTTATAGAGATTCGAGTCAAGCCATTTTGGGAATCAAAGATTAATGAAAGGGAAACTTTATGGTAACGTTAACTTCTTGGGGAATAAATTCATTTATACAGAATAGTTGTGTTAAATTTAGTTTTAATCTAGTATAGAATCTTAATTTGTCTCGATATCTGTTTTGAGTCTGTATTACAAGAGAAGGTAAATTTAAACTTTTTTCTGACAATTCATAGACACACTTTGTTCCTTATGGTGTTGGGCCATTTAGAATGACCATAATTCTCCACTGTACATAAAATAAATCATTGACACTAAATATTGTTTAAAAGACGACCGAATGAAATCCACACACTTTGATAAATACAACGATAAAATGAGTTTAATGAAGTGGAAAGCATTCAAAACAGTTTGCTGATATTGGTCCTCAGTGTTCTGCTACATCCTCAAAAAGATACCATCGATATATTTGTAATTGGAGTGGATAGTATCCTCCTGGTTACTTCTGCACCCATAAAAACGCTGAAAACGTTTAAACAGCACAGGAAATCTCATATATTATACGAAAACTTATCTAATCTAACAAGAACCAATTCACTTGATCATTTCATAAAATAATACAAAAGCAGTAAATCGTTTGTTTTGGTTTCATACCAAAAACGATAAATAATGAAACCAGAAAAAATAGACCGTAGGTAAAGGACTATTTTCACCAGTCTCTTTCTAGGTGGTATCATTTTCCGGTTACCATTTGAAACAAGCATAATCACTAGTTTTTAATCCATTAGATTGTAGTCTCTCAATGAGATTTCATCATAATAGAGTCATTTCATTGATCTTATTTTATTTTAACGCAGAAGATTCCTTTTAAGAGCGTCATAATTTTGTATAGGGCTCGTTCGCGTAATGCGTAACGTGAAAAAATGACTTTTTAGACACCCCTCCCCTCTCTTGACGTGACGTAACAAATATTTTTTCCATAAAAAAATAATAGGTTAAACTTATTTTCAAAAAATGGTCGGTCAAGTTTCATAATTATGGCAACCAAAAGATTGACCTATAAACAAAGTTTGGTCCTTAAAAAATGACAAATAAATTCTAAATTTACCTAAAAAATTGACCCATAAAACAACAATTAACTTTAAAATAAAAATAGACCATAAATTACGCAAAAAACTAAATATTTAGAAAACATTACCATTAAAAATCGTTTATTGAACAAAAAAGTAATTTTTAACTGCTATTAGCAGTTTCTCTGGTCAAAACACCTTCCTTTTTATTGAATTTCCTTCACGTCAAATCGAAGATTGAATAACTCATCTGATAATTCGAAATATGTTTAAAATCCGATTATTACAATTTAATTGACTTGCTTTATATTACTTGATCTTGATATCACTTTATTCATCAGTTACATTCATTTTCTAATTAACCAAAATTATTTTTCTGTTTCAAAAAAGCTAAAATCGTTTTCTGAAAGGTAAAATTTAACGTTAAACAAAAGTAAATTTCACTATCCGGAAAATTTACTTATAAATTCTTATCACAAAATTTCCAAATTTCCCAGTTTACACAACAAAATACACTAATTTATAAACAATATTTTAAATATAAAACGATAAACTAATTCCATCTAATGCATAAAAGAATGCATAGTTTGGGGATTGTGAGCTAATTTGGTTTATTAATCTAATTGTTACGGGTGTTGAAACTCGTATGTTGTAGAAACGAATTGTCATCTGAAAACTCGGAATAATAAGCATTCAAAATTTGAGTCTATCGAAAAAGGTTCTTGATCACTGGGTACATTGTATGAATAGAACCTCATTCCTTTTAAAAAATGAGTTTTCTAATCTAAAAAAGGGTTTCAGTTCATTTTAAAAGGGACAGTTCAGTGTATTATTTTTGATAAGACTCTACACCCAGTCATTAATTATTAATTCAAAGTCAGGCTGCCTTAATTAAACAAAAATTGGCTATTTTAACAGATAACATTTAAATTGATTTTATTACCAATTTGCCATTATTTTAACTTTTATTTTAATTCCTTTGTAAAAATGTATATCCGATAATCTTAAGAAAATGTTGAAATATGTCCTATGATCATAATTTCAAAAATGCTTTAATTAAGCTATTTAACAATAATATTAAATTAGAGTCCACATAGACCAATTTTATTCCTTCATTTTGCAAAAACTTGGTTTCTAATTCATTATAGATTTTATTTTATTCACATCATTCCACTTGATTGAGTGTAGACTTGAGATTTACCTCAAAACTACCTTATGTGGGCCTCACATCTCTTTCGAATGGTATTGGGCCTCTAGCCTCTTTAGACGGTCCACCCAAACTAAACTATCACTAGCAGCCCCCCGATAGGCCTCCTACGGGGTCGGATAGTTTCGGTCTCCGAGTTTCCCTGTGAGAAGTGACCACTCATGGATTGTAAAGCTATGGTTCTGCATATCTTTGGCTGTATTCGTGGCCTTCGTACAGCCGCGTACATCTAAACTCTCCCCTTGCAGTTAGATCTGCAATCCTAAAAGTTAGTTATGTTTTTTCAGTACCTATCGCTTCCTCCACCGCCGTCGAGATAGTCAGGGGGTTCGACAGGAATTGAATCTGGTTGCCTGGAATGTTGAGGTTTTCTGCGACTCTTTCTTCTGTGTTATTTGTTGAACTGGTTTGCGCTGGGGTTTTTGTCGGTTCTCCATTTTTTTCTGTTTCCTCCATCTTATGATCCCAGTAGAGGTGCCTTGTCAACCAATAAATCTTATAGTCAAAGCAGCCAATAAGGGATAACAAACTCCCTTATGCTATAAACTTGACTCTCCAGACAAGTAACTCCGTGCTTAATGTACCCCTCCTCTTTCTACTGATAATATACGTGAACTTTCCTGTGAACCTAGCCTGCTTCGCCAGAGGGAGGAGAAATGTCCCGAATAACGTTAAGTTTTGAATAGATTGTAAGCAACGAGAATAATAGATTAAATTTGCAACCTTAAAAACAGGAAATGGAATCTAAAGTCTTGAAATTATCGATAATAATTAGTATACAAAATTACATACTTTTTTGAAAAATATAACAAAATAACAGAAAGATTGCTATATTTAATAATTATATATAAAAGGACAATGGTCAGTGGAAATTCACAGCTATTATTTAATCAAGCAGTAACTGACTATCAACTGGACAGTCTTGTACTTAGTACCTTATATTATGGACAAGTCAGAATTGAGGGTTGATATATCGACTTATTACAGATATTCCAGTACTGGAATTATTATTAATTGTCAATGGTCAATTGGATATGATGAAATATATTTGCCGGAATAAATATTAAGATAAGAGAATTGAAAATTAGCTGTTTTTGGATTAACTAATTTGTAACAAAATCTGGATGTATTTGTTGTGATCCGATCGTAATAAATACAATTTTAATCTCAGATTGATTTAGAATTGGCCCTAGAAAACTTGAGTTGATCCACAGTAAGTAAATAGTTATTTCAAAGTAACTAATTTAAATTTTAAATTTACGATCGATCATATATTATAATTAAATTTAAAATTAAATATTACTTCATTATCATATAATTAAGAAAACAGAGCTTCGGGTAATCACTTATTTTTGGTATTGAAAGTTCATTGATGACATAGACAAGTGTCGTTCAAACCGACTTTCTACAGTGAATTTTTGAAGTGATCCGTTAATCTACCATCAAAAATATCAATGAGTACTCATAGATTATCCTTCGAACTAAGCATTACTCAAACATCATTTGTGGAGTATCTTTACAACATTGGAAAAGTTCATAGGTGCTGTCGATAGGCGCCTTATGAATTGACTGAAATAGTGTCTCAACTCCGCGTGAAGACCTTCCTGAAAATTTATGCTAAATTCGCGTGATGATCATTTTATCCTCAGAGTTGTTAATTGCAACGAGAATTAGATTTGTTTTAATCATCCAGACAAACAAAATCAATTATTGGACCCGTACAATGGTGAAACCGGCAGAATATCATGATCGATTAGCAAGGCCGACTGTTCGGGTTCGTTTTTAAATTAATTTGTTAAAAATAATTTCTTTAAATATTTTTTATAAAAGTAGTTAAAAAAATGTGAATTTAATTTAGCGTTAAATTAATATATATTTCTATGTTAATTGTATATATATATATGCATATGTCGAGATTTTGTTAAAAAGTTGTTGTTTAAATTATTACGGAATCTCCGTAATTTGTATTAAGATTATTATCACCGAAATAAAAAAAATGAATGGAATATCGATTTTTTTACTTACTTTCATTATCAAAAGATAATTTCAATTATTTCCCATAAAACGATGATCAAATGCTTTTCCAGTAAAGTATTGGATAAAATTGGCAATTGTGCTCTGATCTACGTAAACAATCGGGTCTCAGAGAACGTTATCGACGATGTTGTGATCGTGAATGAAATAATCGTTATGAATTTCTTAATTTTATCGCCACGATTTCTGACGTCATCGCCATTCGATACCTGCCTCAATTTGCAGAGTGGGGATCAAGTGTTCAGAAAAATACTCAAGTATTCCCAAGTCAGTCAGCGCGTTCATACTATTAATGACATGTGGGACGGGAGTTTCGATCGATACGTGATTGACTGCATGCTGATTGAGAGTGTCGGATGTACGTATTTGTATTATTATTTTGTATATAGATATTTAAATATAGATAATAATAAAAATAAAAAAAAATAAAAATATAAATGATAATAAAAATAAAAATAGTGATGACCTAAATAATACGTGATCGAACACATTCCCATCCCCTTGAAAATTCGTAGGAGATCAAATATGATAAAAGGCGCTTCCACTGCGCTGCTGCCGCAACAACTGGTAGCAGAGCGTTGTTGTCGCCGACTACGACCTCCAGTCGGAGGCAACCACGGCTCAAACTTATTAAAATCTCGTACCAGGGTATTTTAAAACCCATCTTTGTAAATATTTATGAATCTGAAAAGTTTCCAGTTGTATTAGAGGATAAAACTCGATTAAGTAACGCTCAGTCTCCAGAAAACGTAAGACGAAAGCAATCGACTCGAGAAACTGCCACGAGAACCGGACATTACAACGTGTTTGCCGATTCGTATTATTGCATAATTCCTCAAAACGACATGGAATCGGCCGAGACCGACGTTTTGGGAAATTACGAAATGAACGGCGAACTTCGCAAGGAAAACAAAAGAAAAGAAAAAAGGCAAGACAGGACAAACAGTACACCGAGGTGATCAGAGAACATAATGAAATAGAGAAAAAGGTTAGAACCGTGATAGTCGTGTCGGAAATCACCATCAACAACAAACAAGGAAGCATCGATATTAGAGCTGGAAGCAAATTATCAGACTCGAGCAGAATGCAGGAGAATTTTGTGAGGTTCCCAAGTGGTGAGGTGAAAAGGGTACGTTGTTCCTTGCCTGTTACGGGGAAAATTCTGCGAGATGAGATACAATTATTCGTAACCGGAGATCTTTATTTATTAGATAATGGTTACATAATAGACGACTTCATGGTCGTCCCGGAAAATAAATTGGTGGAGTTGA
This sequence comes from Girardia tigrina, assembly GCA_001938485.1. Taxonomy (NCBI): domain Eukaryota; kingdom Metazoa; phylum Platyhelminthes; order Tricladida; family Dugesiidae; genus Girardia; species Girardia tigrina. The sequence goes on along the minus strand of MQRK01222988.1, from coordinate 6,861 downwards.
AATTTCGAATCAGAAGAGGGGCCGATGAGGATTTCGAGGAAAGAATGAGTCAGAGGAGAGCAAATCAACGTAATGTTCGGAAGTTACGAGAGATAGCTCTACTAGCTAAAGACGACGAATTCGAAGAGAGATATCGGGACTTCCAGATGCTGTACGAAACAACGATAGCAGAGCTCGAAGAATTACTCGCAACAGCCAAAAGACAGAAGAAGAAAGAGACGTTTATTACCCTTGAAGTCGAGATGGAACTCATTGAAGGTCTAAATGAAGAGGTCTTCAAGGAGAGGGTCACGGAAGGATCTTGAAAAGAGCGTAAAAAATGAAGAGGCGATTGAGCCATTAAAGAGAGTGAGTAACTTCCGATTGAAAAAAGTACAACTTCCTAGATATTCTGGGAAGGTAATAGATTATCGGAAATGACGAGAGACGTTCGATGAATACGTCGGGCGATTAGATATTCCAGAGGTTGACAAGCAACTACAATTGGAGGGATACCTTGACGGCGAGGCCAAAGATCTGGTGAGAAATTTTGGATTTGGAGGCTCAGTTATAGAGTCAGTATAGAGCCATCCTGGAAAAACTCGAGAAACATTACGGGGGAGACAGCCGGAACTACTCAACTATCATGAAAGAAGTGGCAGAATTTCACACAGTCACTGGAGTAGATCCTTGGCAACTGGACCATTATGTGGCGTTGCTGGAGAGCCTTGTATTGCGGTTGAGAGGCATTGGTATAGTTGGAGAATTGGGAAACGGACTACTTTACCAACATTTGATCTGCAAACTACCTGAAGAGTTAGTAGTCATACGGGAAAGGCTCGGTAGAATGTCGGGACTCGATGAAGGGGTCATGGGTTTGAAAGACTGGATTGAACAGGAGGCAGAAATTAGAAGAGTAGCTTCAGAAGCAGTCTGTGGATTGGAGGCTTTAACAGTATACAATAATAGGAAGATAGCAGGCAACGATGATCGGAAAAAGACATTTGTTTCGAATAGGACCTTTGGAAGAGATAAACGCGATGACTTCTTAGTCACACCAGTGAGGAATAAATCAGGCATCTGTTGGGAGTTCGAGAAGGGTCAGTGTAAATTCGGAGTTGCTTGTCGTTACCGACACACTGAAGAGTGTAGGAATTTTCTGAAGAGGAATTGCAGATCGGCGAATTGCCGATTCTTACACAAGAAATCTGGGAAGCCTGAGGAGAGAAAAGGCATGGAGCCTGTGACGAGGGAAGACGAGGAATATGCATTGACTACTAGAACAACTATGCTTAGAGGGAACGAAAGAGGATACTTAGAGCTGAAAACTGTGGGAGTATGGGTGTCGAACGGTCATAAATCCGTCATGACGAACTTCCTTCTCGATGATGCTAACACCGAAACGTTCGTGAATTGCGCTCTGGCAGATGAATTGGGTCTTTGTGAGCAATGTGAGGAGATTAGTGTACAAGTATTTGGATGCTCTAGCAAAGAGTTCTCGACAGAAAGTATACAATTCCAAATTTCTGATCTAAATAAAAGATCTGAAGAGAGAATATCAGCGTTGGTGATGGATAGCGTGACGGGGGCACTAGAAATTACAGATTGGAGCAAGGCGAAATGGAAATGGTAGCATTTAAAGGACATAAAGTTTCCTTCGGTCAGTAAACGTAAGAGAGTAGATGGATGGATCGGGGCAAATTATTTAGGCCTGCAAGTGGCATTAAAAGAAATTCGTGGACGTCCAGGTGATTCAGTAGCACGGCTCACTCCGTTAGGATTGACGTGCATTGGAAGAGTGATGGGAAGTCCAAAACCGGAGCAAAATAATCTCTGTTGGGTTTTTTTCTCTCCACAGAAACCGAGACAGAAAAGGATCTTGAACGTCTCTGGCGGTGGGAAGACTTCCACGGTCACGAGCAAGGAGACTTCAAGGGAGAGGAGGAAAAAATCCTGAAACTAACTTCAGAATCTATACGACGTGTTAATGGAAGATTCAGTGTTGGTCTACCATGGAGAGCAGAACCAGACCCAGAATTGGAAACGTTACGCATGGCAGAAACAAGATTGAGAATCGCATATAAGTCAATTGAAAATTTAAATTCTTCGGAACATTTGATGGGCCTTGATGAAGCTAAAATTAAAAATTATATAGATGCCGACGTTGAATTAGAAAATGAAGATCACTATCAAGATAAAAGAATTGAAACCAATTATGAAAATGAAATGCTTTCATATAGTATTAATGTTGGAGAAATGAAGAGAGAATTAACGAGAAAATTGAATGATTTACTTTTGGGGCACGTTATTGATAGAAGAGATGATATTATTGTATTTAAAGAAGTTGATATAGAAAAAACTATCAATAAATGATGTTTGGAATGGAAATTTGCTATGCGAAGAAGCATTAATAAAATTAAAAGAATGTGATAAAGATGATAAAATTCAAGAAATGAAGTATTGTGAAAATTTGGATATTGAAAAATTGATAAAGGATTTGAATGAAAATTTAGATGTTTTCAGACTATATCTATCGAATTTGAAAGAAAGTGATAAAGAAGATTGGTTCAGCATTGACAATTTGAAAGATTCATTAAAACATGTATTGAAAGGAAAAAGTAAAAGATTTGATATTGCTGGTGAGACGATTGTGACACCTGGTAATAAAGATAAAGCGAAAGAAGAGGAAATACAAAGAAATGTTTTGAAAGAAAAAATGAAAAAGGTTAAATGTTTAATTGATGAGACGAAAGATGACACTGTGAAACATTGGTTAAAAGTTTTCATTGGTTTGGAAGTCGAGAACCTGATGGAAATCGTTGACATTGGCGACGATTCGGAAGCTGAGAAATCGAAAAATCTTATAATGAATGTTAATTCGAGGAAAGAAGAAGAAACGAAAAATTTAAACATCAAGGATGCGTTGAATGAAAATTTGATTGATATTAATTCTCAAACTTTCAAATGTGGTTCTCGACGAAATGAAGAATTGATCTGGAATGATGTAATTAAAGATAAATTAGTAATCACATTTGAATTAAGTAAAAATTTAAGTTCTCTAGAATATTCGAAGAATGTTGAAGCAGATCGGGATGAAGATTCTATAAACTTAATAGAATCGAAAATCATTGGAACAATTAATACATTGGATAAAAATCTCAGAGAATTGAAAATCATTGGAACGATTAATACGTTTGATAAAGAAGTCATTACAGACAATGAACTAATTGATTCGAAATTATTGGATCCAAATAGGTTTTACGAAAGAAAAGAAGAAATATTTACTCCACTGAAAGAAGCAAATGAAAAAGTAAAAGTAATGGAGATATGTAAAGACGTCGACGCTGAATCGGGGGTTGTTTCGTGCAGTCATTAAAGAAAGAGGTAAAACAAGAAAACGAAAATTTAGAAGAATCTGTTACAGAGAACAGTTTTGATCAGATGAAAAATGTTAATGAAATCGATGAAATAGAAAATGAAAATCTCAGTGTTTCGATAACCTGTTTGAGATGAGAGATTTGTATACGTAAAATATGTCTACCTTTAGAAAATATAAAAGAAGGATTACAATTGAGGAGAAAATTAGCTGGAAGAAGAAATCAGAGGTAGGAAATTTATCCAAATTGGAAATTTAGAAAGAAAAGAGTCCACCAAGGGAGAAAACACATATTCGTAGTGTTATGCAATCTTTCTCCAAATAAAGGTGCACCTGAGGATGGTCGATATTTGCGCCTTCTGTGGAATGATGAGGAGAGCAAGGTGATACTGTGTGGATCAAAAATCGGTCAAGAGAAGGATGATAGTGAAGACGAGAGAGAAGTAATGTGCGGTAAAAGTGGGGAGTATGTTCGGGTTCGTTTTTAAATTAATTTGTTAAAAATAATTTCTTTAAATATTTTTTATAAAAGTAGTTAAAAAAATGTGAATTTAATTTAACGTTAAATTAATATATATTTCTATGTTAATTGTATATATATATATATATGCATATGTCGAGATTTTGTTAAAAAGTTGTTGTTTAAATTATTACGGAATCTCCGTAATTTGTATTAAGATTATTATCAACGAAATAAAAAAATTGAATGGAATATCGATTTTTAATTTACTTTCATTATCAAAAGATAATTTCAATTATTTCCCGTAAAACGATGATCAAATGCTTTTCCAGTAAAGTATTGGATAAAATTGGCAATTGTGCTCTGATCTACGTAAACAATCGGGTCTCAGAGAACGTTATCGACGATGTTGTGATCGTGAATGAAATAATCGTTATGAGTTTCTTAACTTTATCGGCAAGATTTCTGCCGTCATCGCCATTCGATATCTGCCTCAATTTGCAGAGTGGGGATCAAGTGTTCAGAAAAATACGCAAATATTCCCAAGTCAGTCAGCGCGTTCATACTATTAATGACATGTGGGACGGGAGTTTCGATCGATACGTGATTGACTGCATGCTGATTGAGAGTGTCGGATGTACGTATTTGTATTCTTATTGTGTATATAGATATTTAAATATAGATAATAAAAATAAAAATAGAAATAACAAAAATAAAAATGATAATAAAATAAAAATAATGATAACCTAAATAATACACTTGATCGAACACATTCCCACCCCCTTGAAAGTTCGTAGGAGATCAAAATATGATAAAAGGCGCTTCCACTGCGCTGCTGCCGCAACACCAACACTTTTGTCTGTTTGGTGGAATTTCTAAGGCGTAAATCACTTGTAGTTACTTTTCAATGGTCTAACTATCTACTCTCTATTGCACTCAACACGATCGACGTATGTATTACTTGGCAGAACATAGCCAGCTTTGATCAATCAAAATCGCGCTCTTCTGCTGCAAGACAACGCAAGACTATACACAGTATATAATGATAATTGTTTGTTGTAGAAAATCCTTTAGAAAATATATTATCAGAAGAAATTAATATTTATTAGTAAAACGCTCAATGGAATCTTTTTATTATTTTTTAAAGAAAATAAAATATGCAATAATTATAATTTCAGATCACGAATATAATATTAAAATAGAGTATTTTTAAACAAAGATACATAGTACAATGATTATGCCAAAGATTTGTCGCTTAACTATGTGGTTTGTTGAAAACAATATATTTCTTATCGGAAAAACATTTGTTTCAAGCCAAATTTTTTACAAGGGGGGGCCATTATCATTGGAACTTGATTCTTATAGGTAATTGATATCTGAATACAATGCATCAATTTTTTTACATAAAGAAAATATAAACAGTGCAGGCAGCTTGTATCCATGGTTCACCGTCGATTTGCATAGGAAAACATCTTTGAGTTCGAATCACTACTTCTCGACATTGTGCCAGTCGCTTACCGGAATTCCGGAAGCCTCCAGCCACGAGTCCAGCATGCATAGCATTCTCTAAACCCACAACTTCAAGTAAAGTATCTCCCATGTCTAAAAATATTCTATAATAAAGATAATGTATGATATTATACATTATGATAAATATTATCGTCTAATAAAAAACCTTAATCTCCTTCGGTTTGAATGAAAGAGAAAAAATGCTTTATGACATGCCTTTATTTTGATGAAAATTAAATTTTCTTTAGCGTTTTTAACTTTTTATAGATGACTTTATTTTCTTATACTACATTCTTTTCAATCAAGGTCGAGAGTCCTTCATGTTTGAACATTCTGAGCTAAAAAAAGAATTGATAATTAAACCACCTTAACCACTTAATTTTGGGTTGACCAGCCAATCTGTACAAAAAGCAAGACTAAATAAATAAAATTCATTTTATATTTTATTTTAACCCTTTCCTGGCTATTGATGTCATATGGAATCATGTTTCATTTTAATATTTTATAGGCATCTATGGCAAAATACAAATAATATTTTTATTTCTGATCAATAGACGAATATACAAATTATTCTTACACATGTTTTATCAAACGCCATTTTGTTTTTATCATTTCAAAGTTGCAAAAGTGATTTAAGGATGCCAATTTAATTCTTTATTCAGACAGGAAAGGGTTAAATAATTTTTTTAATTATATTTTTTATTTTCTTTTAAAAATTCATTTTAAATATTATATAAAACAAAATTTTTAAGGATGTATACTTAGTAAAAATAAAAAATTAACATGTTGAAGAAAGATTATTCCGTACGAAGAAAAATATTTACTCAAATATTTCCCAACAAATATTTTATCATAAAAACAGTTTTAATAAACATTTTTGATATTTTTTCATAAAATTTCAATGAAATGTTATTATATAGCGGTGTACAATAGTTTAAGACCACATACGCATTTCGTTGCCTTTTCATGTGAAACAGCTCAGTAATTTATTACATTAAATTTTATTTTACCAAACATCAACATCAGAAGAAATTTATATAATACGAGGGGCGTTCCGGAAGTAAGTGGAAATACTTATATGCTGGTGTGCGCGTGTGTGTGCATCTTACAGAGGGACAGATGGCGTGGTGGCGTGATGTACTTACCAGCCAATAGAAATCGAGCAAAAGTGGCATTGGTCCATGCAACATGTGAGCAGCATAGAGGAAACTGTCATAGGCAGTGTTTTCATTTTTGTTTAACACGTAGAAGACGCAGTACGTTCTCAGCGTGCCATCATCTTTTTCCTTTGGAAAGAGGATACTCCAGTGTCTGACATTGTGCGCCGCTTATCAAATGTGTTTCAAGGAAGAGCCCTGTAAAAGTCTGCCGTCTACAATTGGGTGCATCAATTCGAAAATGGACGTGAATCCTTGGATGACGAGGACAGGAGTGGACGTCCAGCAACGACGAGCACGGTAGAAAATGTGGAAAAAGTGTCGGAGACCATCAATGCAAATCGCTGCCTTACCAAGTTTGACAGTGATGAGGATGATGA
>MQRK01222986.1:11767-28250 GCA_001938485.1 Girardia tigrina | reverse complement strand
CACGTTTTCATATGGACTAAAAAGAGGAAAATAATTTTTTTCTAGACATGTGAGAAATTTTATACCTAACCAAAAACGTGGGGGATAGAAATAATCGATTGTTACTAAAAAGCAGTAAACAGGAAATAGCAGTAATTCAGAAATCCGCCCACGTTTTTGGTTAGGTATAAAATTTCTCACATGTCTAGAAAAAAATTATTTTCCTCTTTTTAGTCCATATGAAAACGTGGTTTTTAAAACTTTTTTATTTTTATAATCTCTTCAGCTATAAAGTTTAAAGTTGATCCAATACCCAATAGGCGTTTAATTTCTCTTCCATTTCTCTTATGTTCGGTCGACTCTGTAGTATGTTGTGCATAATTTGAATGTTCTCGTAATTATTAATTATTGTCGTGTCCGTTTATATTTTAATATTATAACAATTTGGTAAAAGCCACAAATATTAATAAAAAAATCCAAGAATGAATACTTGTATTATTTTCATTAATATGGTTATGAAGATTTTTATTTTTTTTATTTTATTTTATCTTTGGTCTACCAAAATCTTATTTTTATATTTATGCAGTTTGTCTAGATTATGTATTTATCTTTGTGATCTTGGATGTATAGTTTATTTATTCATTTATTAATTATTATTTGCTTTTATTTTTATTGTTAAAAGATAATAGAAGAGGTCTCTAGTTTTAAAGAAGATCAATTAAAGATAAAGATCTCTAAATAAAAGTAAAAGTAAAAAAATATAATCTCTAAATAAGAGTAAAAGTAAAAACAAATAAAAAATTATAATTCTTAACATTCATTATTATAATTAAAACGTCAAATTTGAATTTAAAAAAATCAATGAATGAATCATTATCCATATGGAATAATCATAATTAATTAATTAACAATCAAAAACCTGTAAATAATAAATCCACGTGTAAAATTTTAAAGTCTGGTCGATTAATCGGGATAAGACATTCAAAAACATTCATCGAGATTTTTGGAAGGAAAGATACAATACGCGCACTACATCATTCAAAATATTCTTCATAAATATTATTATTATCATAGGAAATTAAATTGTGAGTGTTTGAATGAAAATAATAAGTTGTAAAAAATAATAAACTTGGTACACTTTAATATTACGTGACTAAACAGAAAGAAAGACGAAATGCCTAATCACGTTAAAAATAGAAAAGGAAACAATATACAATATCGTTTTTGTCACGGATATATAAATTATTCAAAATAAAAAACAATACCACTCCACATCCTTTTTTTTGTCATCTAGAACGATGAAGGTTAACTGAGAGTTCAATATATTGTAATTATATTTACAAAATTGATTTTAAAGAACTTTGGATTGTAGGAGGATTGGATTATTCATTATCGAAATATATTTGTAAATATTTGGATTGTTTTCCACTTGATGATAGATCCAATAAAATTGTCAAATTATTATAATCGATTAGATCAATTAAAGATTTAAACATATAAAATTATATTTCTTGTAAAAAAACAATTCCCTTAAACAAACATTCTAAGTATACAACAATCATTACTATTTTTTTCCGGTAGTAATTAACGCGCACCGGATACAAAAATGTTAAATTTTGTCAAAACATGAACTGTGAATCCTGTACCGGTGATAACGATGTATACCTCTTATGTATACCCCCATATGCCTGCTATGTGCGTTATCTATACATAAAAAGGGATGTTAAAAAGTCAGAGCTGCGCGTTATACAATAGATGCGCGTTATCCACCGGAAAATACGGTATATGGAAGTTTGGAGTATAATATGAATAGAATGTTATTATCGTCCTTATTGAAAGAAACGAGTATTATATACTCATATATTTGAATCCTGTTCTAGCAGAAATCTTTACTAAACTATTACTCATATATTGTTGTAACCTATTCTAGCCAGGTTGCCAAAACATTTCTACTTAAAAAATTGTTGTATAGTTTATTAATTTGGTGATTTGTTACTTATTAGATTTATTGTTCGTTCTTGGACTAAACATTCCTTCACATTTAATCTTAGCGTCTATTATCGAAAAAAATATAACATTAATTTCAGAAAACTTTTGTTCCTAGTTTAACAAATGAGTGATAACGGTGAAAATCAATATTTCTTATTAAAATAATAATATATTGAAGCAATTTTGTAAAATATTTTCACCAACAGCTCTTGACGTCACTAAATCGCTCTTCCTCTTACTCAAAAATGAAATTCCTTCTGGATAACAAATACAAAATACTTTATAAAGTATAAGTCTAGCTTATTACAGTGTTACTAGTTATGTGAAATTTGAAATAGGGATTTCAAAATTTAAATGATTCAAAATTGATTTACATCCATATAATTTAAGTTATATAGCATAGCAGGACAACATTTTTTACAATTTAAAAATGGTTTGTGAACATGAGAATTGGAATTTAACACTCCCCTATCTGAAGCCGTGTAGAAGTATCAGAATACTCTTCCATATTTTAGGGTTTTTATAGTTAAAGAGTTTACAATTTAATACCGAAATTTTTATACATGATTGTAATAACATAGAGAAAGTGGATAAAATTATTTTTAGAAGGTTGTTAATGAGAATCGATAGAGCATGACTTGGTGATCTTTTCTCTTTCGCTGGATGGAAGCATTATTTCTGAGAAAGATCAGATCAGATTAAAATAATGAAATAAACTCAAATTAAAAACTATTTTAAGGTTTAATCCTGCAAATAAAAAATATTGTCAAGGTTAAACAAATATATAAGCAAAATAATAATAAATTAATTTATTGACATAATTTATCAAAATCAAAAAATTTTCAATATTTCAATTTTTTTAATAAAAAATAATATATTTTAAAAAACATTGGTACAATTGAAGGCTATCTCAAAGGTATAGTATTGTCAATGATTTCAAAGATTTGAAACATATGTATATCATAAAAAAATATAGAATAAAATACATAAAACACTTACAAGAATCTTTTCTTCTAAAATAGGTGATGGAAGTTTATTAATTGAACCAGAATTAGAAGTCTGGATATTAAAACCGCTTGATGCTGAGTGATTTGGAAGCATTCGATATTGAAAAGTGCTATTCAACTTGTTGGAATCTGGACTGAATGGTGCTGATAAGATTTGCTGTCCGACATCAAATTCTGAAGAACTATCATCTAATGATAAAGATCTTTGTGGTGTTCTGCCGTTAGATGTAATTAAACTATCTGATAAAGTTCTAGTGCAAACATTTTTCCAATCAAAGTCATTAGTTCTATCAATAGTCATCTGAAATTCTTCAGTATTCTGATTTAGCTTTCCAGTATTGCTTCTATGTAACACTTTTTGACGAAGTTGTGCTTTAACTAACAATTGTTTTTGTTCTTGAATAGCTAATTGTAAAACCGATGCAACATTAGATCCATTACCTAAAGGTAATGGAGCAGAATTAGTGCGATTTAAAATTTTGTGAGAACGTGGTCTTCCAGAAAGTGAGTTTCCAGAATTTGTGCTTCTTCGAGGACTGTAACCGTGCAAAATTAATTTATTCATAGACGGAGACATCTGAACATTATGATTAACAGAAACACCTGGTTCTAAAACAACATCTGGAGACTCAGAACATGAAGAATCCATTTCTTTCATTTCAACAGCAATTGATCCATCGTTTGCTTGATTAAGTTGACTAAAATCTATGACAGACTCTGATGGTTTGTTAGCCAACAAAAGTGCGGATAATGAATGAGCAAGATTCAAATTTGGTAAACTAGTAAACGATGGTACAAGTTGTGACTGAGAGTTAAACAAAGCTTGTAAGGGTAACTGATATGAAGAAAAGTTTGGTTGAAAAATGTCAGTCTGTGATGTAGGGTTCATTGACTTGAATGTCCCAGATGTTAACAAATTTATTGGAATAGAAGAATTGTTTTCATTATCGTAAAGATGATTCTGATATTTTCCAAAATTTAATTTAGATGAAGGGATAGAATTATTTTGAGCAAATGAAACATTAGAATTATTATTACCAATAGAACTTTCACTATTTAAAATAGAACTCTGATTAAACATTGTAAGTCCACTCACTGTCGTACCATTACTACCACGTTCAATTGATGAGATTTTAGACCTACGTTTTGATAAAGGGCTCGGTCGACGATCAAGAGCCTTTTGTTTTAGGGCAGACCGAACTTTTAAATTCGGTAAAGAAGATGTTTTACGTATTGGAAATTCATCTTGAGAAATGCTAATAGACTCATTTGTTGGTAATGGATAACTGCTCATTACTGTTGAATTTTGACTGATTTGTACTGTAGAATTATTTTGAGGTTCTTCTGATTCGAACGAATTTTGAGGTGACGGTCCCGCCATTGGTGATTTATTGAGCTTATTAATTTTTTTATTAAGTACACATTCCTTTAACTTCTGTTTAACTTGTGATGAAGACAGTCTTCCTTCCCCACCTTGATCAAATGATCCTTGCCTAGGTAGACAAAGTCGGGATGCTGATGATGATGGTGATTCTTTATTGGAAATTGAATTCGTAGAAGATGGGTTGTTTTGCACTACTTGGTCATTAACTACGGATGCTGAAATAGGTTTATGGATGTTGTGAGCTAAATTCGTTCCATGGTCGTCTTCTGATGATGATAGAACCATATTATTAATATTTATAGAATGACTATTTGTATTATTATTGGACACACTAATAAAGTTGATTAAATTAAAGTTTTTACTAGAATTGATTAAATTTTCCACGGTTACTCCTGAGGTAGTTGTAACTTTATTTACGATGTTATTATTCATTCTAAAAATAAAATAATGTCGTTAAAACAAAATACCCACTTTTTATATATTATACTAAAACTTTTATGTAAAAGAAAATTATCATAATTCAAAAAATTGAAAAAATTGAAAACAATACTAAAATATACAATTCAAATAATCATTAAGAACTTCATATCATTATTTACATATACATTGATAAGTTATCAATGATAACCTAGTAAATATATAAGATAACCACATTATTAATGCACTTGGTTGAACAGGAATTCCTGCTTGATTGTCAATGGATTAGTTCCATTAATTCCCAGCACTAAGTTTTGTTCTAACATTATAACATCTTTATATATTCTTCGAAATGACATTTCAACATGTGTTTAAAAAAATTTTTTATCAAAGTTTTGTTAAATTTGAGCGATATTAAAAATCAGTGAAAATAAAGTTCAAGTTAAGTTTTTTTCAAATTGTATTAAATTATTAAAAATGAAAATTTTTAAAATTATTAAAAAGTCAATACATAATGATGAATATTTTGGAAGATCAGTATTAATTATCGTTCAAAAAAATTAATATTGGAGATTTAAATATCTGATTTATATTAGTCAACCAATCCATTCTTTAACAATCAAGGTTTTTCTGTGATTATTCTTCACAAGTGTATGAAAGATCTCCTTTTATTAAAGCAGCTCTTTCAGGAAGTTTTTCAAATGACGGACCAATTAATCTGTATATTATATTTCTCTTTCTGTAAATTTTCTCATCATATTAATGCATATTGTTTAAATATTATCAGGATTAATTCATTTTTAGGGCAATTAAAAATGAAAAGAAAAGGAGAAAGATTCCTATAACTTTGATAAATTGTCAGATAGAATCTTTTATTATTACATTTTTCTTTCTCTGCAATATTAAATATATACGATTAATTTTCACAGAAAAAATCTATTATAAGAACTATTAAAGATGAGGAATATCCATAACAATATATAAATAATTATGTATTAAATTATTGTGCAATGTACGTTTTGTTAAATTATAATATTGTTTGTTCCTTTTATAAACTTTTTATGAAAAGAAGAGAAACAAAAAGCTTTTTTAAATATTAACAATTTTATCATCATTAGAATCATTATGAGGAGTAAAAACGTTGATTTTCTATGTACTATTTAGAAAAATTGAAAATAAATCATTGTTATAAATAATTTTTGTCTTTATAATTCTCTGATTAACATGTTAAATAATTCTTTCATCTTTGAATTTAAAGTACCAATACTCTATAGGCTTCATTTAACATTATGCCAAAGGAAAATCAAACAACTAACGAGGAAAGAAAATTAAATAATAATAGTAATAATAATATAAATATGAAAAATTATTACTCTATAACATATTATTATAAAACGAAGGCACCAAAAAATCCTTATTTTATCATCACATAATACAGTAGTTTTGACATTATCATCAAATCACTGATTATATGAACTTGTACATTAACAATGGATACTATAAGACTTTTATTGAGAGACTCCCTATTGAGACTGTAGATAAAATACTCGAATAAAAAAAATGCACAGTTTTATGAAACTATTAATTTACTTGTAGATGGCAACATGATGAAAAAATTAAGGAATATTATGATTGAATATTCATTTATATTAGAATATACACTAAGCTTGACTTTCTAGAAACGATTTAAACATAATAAGAATTATATCCTGAACATTTAATGTAAATGAACATTAAAATTAAAAATTATATCTCATTCATTTAAAAATAAGAATATCGTTAGAGTACATTGTTTACTATTTTGAACCTATGTTTATACATTTTATTGTAAATATTTAATGAAAGCCATGTTACATAAATTAAAGAAAATGACAGTCTACTCGATTAAGAAGTTCAAGATCACGCTTTTAAAAAGGATAAGAATAATATTGATGAATAGGAAAGCTTGTAAGTAAAACTTTTGTAATAATAATTTTAGCGATTAATTTTCACAGAAAAATCTCTTATAAGAACTATTAAAGATGAGGAATATCTATAACAAAAAACGGAAAGCTTGTAAGTATAACTTTTGTAATAATAATTTCAAAATTTGTAAATATTAAAAAAATTATTAGTAGAATGTACAATGTGAAAAGGTGTTGTTAATAAGATCTTGTAATTCATACAGCACTCTCAACCAGTTTGTTAAGATTTTTCGATTAATTTATAATAACTTTTTTACAATAAAAGTAGCTTATTATTTTATTTTTTCAACGATCGCTGTTCAACCTTCATCATCGTTTCAATAATATCAAATATCAAATATTTCATTTACAAATCTTGAATAGTTCTCATTCTTGTATTAAACATAAAATAATCTGACGAAAACTGGTAAAATTTATCAAATTATTTTTAATATGTGACATATTCGTAATTTTTTATAATTAACATCAAATATAATTTATTATCTAAACATAAAAACAATAAATCTGAGTTTTCAATTAGCAAAGATTGAAAAATTATTGTTTAGACGATTATTAAATGTAAAAGAGGATATGAATTTCTTTCCAGTATCATAGGAGAGATAATAAAATATTTATTCGAAAGATTTATTTTTACTTTTAATTTTTCTTATTCTTTTAATAATGAATAGAAAATTTGTGTAAAGATTGAAATTGTTGTGGTAACTCTTTAATTTATATTTTCAAGGACATAGATTAAAAATATTAATATATTAAAAAACATTATCAATACATCGAAATTCAAGCTCAACGAAATTTGAAAACCTGCTAAGCTTGCTGAAAATCCTCATGATGATTGTTTTATACGCTGAATCGTTACTTGTGACGATAAATTGTTATATTTAAACAATTCAGAAAAATAAAAATTAATGATTGGAACCAGTAAAGTGGTGAAAGTTGTAGTAAAATGTGTGATGGAATTTTGAAGACGTAATTGACTTCGATTTATTTACAAAAAGTTGGACTATCAATGCAAATCTCTAATGCACTCAAATTGACCGCATGTATGTAGTACCTTGCAAAATAACCCCCTTTTATCAATCGAAAGAGCGCTCTTTTGCACAAGACAACGCAAAATCCCACACCACCAAGCAAACGAAAAGAAAGATAAACCATCTTGATGTCATAGAACTTCTTCCACTCTCAGCTTATAATTCGAAATTGTGTCATACGATTATTCCCTTTTCCTTGGCAAGGCGCTTTCTTTAATGCCGAAACTTCAAAAATTTGTGCGGTGCCTAAAACTGGTTCCGTTAGTTTTTGTGTCTAAAGATGGAATCAAGTCATTAATTCCATATTATCATTACTTTGAATGTTAATTATTTTCAGTTGTTCTTAAATGTTTAAAGATTTAAAATTTACATATACGGGATAAAATGATGCTTTTCAAGATAACAAACCCATCTGTAAGTCAATACACACCATGTATTAAAGCAGTGGTTTCAAACCTGTGGGACACGGTCCCCAGTGGGGCGCGAGACGATTGCAAGGGGGGCATGCAGATGTTTCCAAATTATCATTTTCGAATACAAACCAAAAAATTGAATATGTGTCACTAAAAATGAATCAACAATTTGTTTTTTAAAGGGGGGCGCCGGTACAAAAAGGTTGGAAACGACTGTATTAAAGTAACATATACAAGACTATACAATAATTAAAAAACGTTTTACAAATAAATCGTTGGATTAGAATGAATTTATTTCATTTTTTAATACTTAAGCAAATATACTCTAAACACGATTACTTTGTTTTCGCATTGACAGCAATCAGTTGCAGTTTGAGAAAACGATATGTTTACATTATCGTTCCATACTTTACAATCATTTCTAAAATATTTTTTTATTTTCGTATCATCTCTTTCCATCGTCCTAAAATATCTTTGTATATTAATTGTATTATTCATTAATCAATTTAGTTTAGGATGCAATCGTACGAAAGCTTTGATAAAGATGGTCTTAAGGACAATCCAAATTGTTTTGTGAATAAAAATATGAAAAGTCAAATTGGTGTTCTTAATAATACTAATTGTAGATTTTCAAGAAACTCCTTAAGTTCATAATACATAATGGTCTATGGAAATTTTTATCACTGCGACTTTTTCCGAATCTGTTTGAATATGTATATTGTATATTGTTTGTCTGATTCCTTCGTTGAACGTCATATTCGCTTTTTCTGTGTTAAGTTTGTAATAATTGCTGAAGTTTGTAATAACATTCTTCTGTTTTATGTCGCACACTTTTACATCTTCCGCATATGATGTTTTTTACATTTTCATTGCATTTTGGCCTTCTTTTTACAACCATAACATATTACCTTCCTCTCTTTTCTACATTCATAACATTTATGTCTCAATTCATTGTATTTCCAGCACGTGATTTTATTTTCGACCAGTGAGCGACTTTCGATAGTTCTCCTTTTTGACAGTATCTCTGCATATTTCACCATTCCTGACGTCTCTTTAATTACATACACCGGTTTTTCTGACTAACCTACTTCCTCAAATTTTTTTGTGCTGTCATTTACGTTTCTGGTCTCCTTGATGTCTCTGAACTTAATCTCTTTCCTAATATTACTATCTTTTAAACAGAGTATTAATAAACACCTTTCTGATTCGTCCTCAGTCCATTATTGTCATGCAAATTTGACTACTAATTGGTTGGCATTGGTAAAGTATTCTTCCATTAATTCGTTAGTTCTTTCAGAATGCAAAACCTCTTCCAGATCTTTCATCAATGAAATTTTCTTATGAAAAACTTCTTGAAAGATAGCTTCATACCCTCTTATTTCAACTAACACGCTTTCGTATATTGGTACTAGTTCATGGGATAACAATCATATCACCAATATCTTTTGAATATTTTCGGACATTTTTGAAAATTTAAAGTCTCTCAAACGGATATAAAAGTTTTTATATAGTCTATAATGTTTCTATGTAGTCTTGAAACCAGTTGTTCTGAGTTTCTGGTTATGGTTGTCCTACTAAATTCGCACATATTTTAGGAACCCGTATTGGAATCTAATTCAAGATGAAGAGTAGACATAATTTCAAAATTTGATTTTAATACAAATATCTGTTTTTTAAAACAAATTTCCAGGGAAAAATTATTTTATATTCACAAACCTTTATAAATATTGTAATAAATAATTATAATATATTAAATTTATAATTTAAATTTAACAATCTCATAAATTTAAAATTTACAATTTCTCAAGTTTACAGTTTCATAATTTTTTAAAATTTTACTAATTTACAGTTTTAAAATTTAAAATTTCAAAATTTTTCATGAGCACAAAAGCCAAACAAAAGACATCATTAAAAACATTCTAATTATTCATCGAGTTAATGAACTTTAATGGCATATTTCATTCGTCTCACAACCTACCCCATCTACCCCCGAAAAAAGGCTAATATAAATTATTCTTATTATGAAAACAAATAAAATATAGATATATCTAACGAAATCAAATTCTCTGAAATTCGGTTATCATTAAATTAAAACCAGTCTAATTAAAATTTATAATTAGATTATTTTCGATCCAAGAAGAGTTACTTGAAAAGCCAGTGTTTAACAGTACATATCCCGGTGCAACTGCACCTACAAATACTAATAAAAATAATAAAACACAATTTTCTAAAAATAGATTCCAGTCTGTCGTGCAATTCAATGATTCATATATTTTAATGTCGCTTATTTTTTTGCTTTTTGGTTGTTAGCTGTTTTTCACAGTTCCTATTTTTCATATATTAAATTTTGTGTGTAAATAATTTTCGAAAGAAAAAATTCCAGAAACGCAAATAAAATTCTATAGAAAAATAAGGGATAAAATAACTTTTAAGCAATATGGAAATAGAAATTTACCAAAAATAAGAAACATTGAATTGTATATAATATAAATACTTGTCAAAAATACAAAATAATAGATAATTTTGCCTATTGAACTAAAATTCAAAATTTCATTAATTTTCAATTTATTAAATGTATCCAAAAAATCGTTTTAATTGACGGATATTTTTAAACACCACAAAAAACCTACAAATTGAAACAAAACTAAAATTAGCTATTCTTTTAATAGTACAATAATTATTTTTTGATAAAAATAAAAATATTTAGCGAAAAAAACATTTCATTTTTCTTCTTTTTCATCATTTGAATTTCTGAAATCACCATCTGGTTTAATGAGGTCTATTTATAGAACCAAGTTGACTAGAAATTAATTTAACAAGATACAAATATATTTATACATCGGATACGTAGGCAAGTTTAAAAATATTCATAAAAATTAATTGTATGCATCATTTCTTCTGATCTTCTTATTTTATATTTAATACAAAATATACAGAAGAGAAAAAAATAAAAATGCTCTATTTTTTGAAATTTTAACCCGAGCCTAAATACAGATCTGAAAGTTGCATGATATATCGGTCTAAAAATAGAATTCTTTCCACCTGAAACAAATAATCACCTAAAAGAAAATGAGCCGGGACAGATAATTTACACACGCACACACATAATTCCTTTTCTCAGACAGATTACAGAGAAATTCAGACACACAATTATTTTTCAAAAAATCCACGATTCCTTGCACACATTCACGAGCGTCGTGACACATACAATCCGAATTTCAATATCGATAGAAGAGAAGAGAATCGGTTTGTGTCCTTACCAAAAACAAACGCGTTGAATAATTCTATTTTTAGAATAGATTTTTATCGACATATATATATACAAAAGCAATCTTTTTTCTGTTTTTCAAATCTATTATTAGAATATTTTAATGATTTAGAGTCATGAATTATTTAAATTGATTTTCTATAGACTGTTTTAGCTTTATTACTATTACTAGTGGTATTATTGTAAAATATTTTTATCATTTGTGATTTTATCATTTGCAATTTTGATAAAAATGGGATAATGAATTGGTTAGAGATTATTTTTACTATTTCTAGAATTGGTAAATTCGGTTGTTAAGATTTTAATATTTGAAAGAAAAATCACCAAAAATAAGACAGAAATCAAACCAATTTTATAATTATAAAAAGGAAATATTTTAAATAAATACTAATATTTGTTATAACTTTTATTCAGGTTTTTAGGTCTAGTATTGCTTGAAATAATATTTAAAATTACACTATAGATTAAATTATTTTTTAGATTAAATTTTAAAGAGAAAAGGTTTTAAAAGACGCATGTTCTTAAACAAAGATAATAAAATACATAATTTTTCCTGAGATATTTTAAAGAATAAAATAAAGAAATTTTACAAAAAAAAGATAAACAATTTTACTAGTAAAGGGGTTAATCATTCGGAATATTTTCATATATATATATATATATATATATATATATATATATATATATATATCCTATTTAAAAATAATAAATTCTATTAACAACTAATAACTAAATAATATTTTTTGTAATATTTAATTAATTAAACTTTGATTAATTTAACTTATTTTCATCTTCTTTGGATGATAATAATTATCATTTTTTAACTATTGTTAATTTTTTAATCTGAACAAACTATTTTAAGAAACATCAGTTGACCGAGGATTTCAGGATCATTTTAGTGCAGTTAATCATGTCAAAATTATAAATAATTGTACTTAATATGTTCGTGGATTAATTTACAATTTAAATGTATAGTTGTGTACATTATGACAATGAATAGATACTTAATTATGTCATAATTATACCGAAATACAAAAAAAAGATTAAAAGAAAGATATCAAAAATTAAAACTTCTAAGCATTTCTATTTGATTAATGTTTTACATAATAATATTGTATGTACTAGGTTCACTTCAAATAATTTTATATTTAACATTTAAATAATTTTATATTTAATAGATAATAATATTTCGATAGTACATTTTAAATATTTAAAAATTAAGTTCTTTTTGTTAAAAAATCAAAAGATTTTTGGTTTGATACTAAAGAACTACTCTATTGACTACTCTATCTTTGTTTTTATTGCATAGAAATACGATTAAGGTACATATATTTGTTAAATTAGCTGTTTTAATAATTCTATCATTGCCACAAGTTTCATGAATTTTTTCTTTATTCTCGAATGCATCACGCATAATTTTCTTCTATGAAATAGAGATTGAATTAATGTTAAAGGATGTCAGTTACTTCTCTAAATAAAAAACATGAAAGTATCTATAGAGATTCTAAAAGTTCTATCAAAACTTTAAAACTTTAAGTATCATGTGTAAGTTCAGTTACAAACCTATTTAATGGTAAAAAAATATTAAATATTCACCTAGATTTGTTTTAAATCCACCTTACATGACATATAAAGATCATTTTATGTAATTCCAGTACATTTTCTTACAAAAAGATGTACTTAGACGTTTATTGCTGTAGATTGATTTGACATTCACTCGAAGGAGATCTGTCAGATACACGTGTATAAAGTATTAACAATCAAAAAACTTCTAAGTGAAGTTTGGTTCCTTTGTCGTTTTGTACAAGGTTTTTATTTTTAAAAATACTTTTTAGATAAGTGAATTATTTAGTAATGTTGTTACAGAAAGATATTGAAATTTCTGAAGTTTTTAAATTGTAAGGAAATATATTTATAAAAAATTTTAAAAACCATGTACCTAGAACGATTAAAGTTTGAAGAAAGATATTTCTCTTTCTTTATCCTTTCTGTAACTTTTAATCTGACTTTGATGAATTTTAAGACAAACAAATATAAAAAATACATAAAACAATTAAAATCTAGGAGAACCAGTTGTGTTTAACACCTTAACTTAGTTACACGCAAATTGTTATTTTTAAAGTTGATTGTAAATAAATCTGAATGAATCTCGCCATTTCCTGTTGTGATTATATATTATTTTCTCCCCACGATGCGATTTCTCTTTAACTTTCCCCTGTTTCATTTCTCTCTTCTCTTTTACTTTTCGACCCCGCGAAATGCAGTTGGCTTACATAAGTGTTTACTGAAGACATTAAACCCACATACAATGATTAAATATTTTTTTATTTATAATATTGAGATTCATGGAACGCTAGTTTAATAATAATTGATCAATAATTCTTGATTTTTTTAATCTAGATTAAATAATTTAAATTGACAGACACCTCTTCAGTTATGAAAGTTGCAACATTTCTTGTTACTTATATCTGACCATAATTGTTTATTGCTGAAATACATTATACCAACAAAATTAGAAATTGTTTACAAATTCTATTTTGAAAATAAAAATAAATTTTGAAAATTATAGACAATATTTTTAGGGAGATATCTATAAAACAAGAAAATAACTAACATGAAATATACTTGAAAGTTATCAAAATGGAAATAATTGCTTAAAAACACTACAGAAGAGATGTTAATATAACTAGATAGAAGAATCCATGTTTCGGAATTCCGTGGCCATGTCCTTTTTATCAATTGCCTTTAAGAAGTTTTTACAATTACTTTTTTAATTTATACTGTATTATCTTTAAAACTTTATATTCTACATGTTTGAAATCTAATTTCGTCTAATCTAATAGATTTATTATTTCTTTGCCAAAAAAATCATATAATCGTTAGTACATTTTATATATCTTATTTTATTTCAAAATAATAAATATTTTAAAAGTTATTAAATATTTCTCAGTTAAAAATATTTCAAAATTTTCGTTATATAATTTAAAGATAATAACAAGTCATTTGTATACGAGAGATACAACTATACCACATTCAAATACAAATAATACTTAAAAATTAATCCCCACAGACATATTACATCTAGCGACAATTAAGAACATTAAATCATGAAGTTTCACTTGAAAACATTCAATAAAAATAAGGCTGTTAGAAATTTTACGTGTTTATTGAGTTCATATCCAACTTGTAAGTTTAAACATCTAACCTTTTCGAAAATATTGTTTATTTATATTTCGGAAAAGTAAACTTAAATTTTCTTTCGAGTAACTTATTACAACATTATAAGAAAATATTCGAATGTCGTATTCCTTGAGGTATTCATAATGGTATGTTCATAATAGAATACGTAAATCTAAGAATAGAAATAGGAAAATATACCAAATTACACTACAATACAAAATAAAAACTTCGTTAATTAAGTCTATTTGAAAATCTTTTGAAATTAATTCTCTTATAATATATATTATATTGATTTCTTCAATATATTTTTCATCCTTTTACATTAATGAAATCTACTTATTAAGAGAAGAATTTTGATTTATGACATGGGGATAGCAAATGGACATAACTTACCTTAATGAGGCAATAAAGGTAAAATTATGTAACTCGTAATTTTGCAACAAACGCCGCCACTTTTGATGCTGAATACAGATATACAATTCGCTTTGAGATATCATCAATATAAAAACGCTGTACAACCTTAAAATATTGAATTTTTTTAGGTCAAGGAGTGAGAGTAATTTAGTTATTTCATTAAAATTGTGATAAATATGAACAAGTACAGCATCCAGCATTGAATCTTCATTGTCCAAAAGTTCCACAAACATCAAAATGCAACGGAAGTTGCCTGAGAATTATAAATCAAATTCGGAATTCATTTCAATATCCACCCGATGACTATCAAGCGTACATACAACAAATTTCTGGATTTTGACACCATTCTGGATAACGTGAAAAAGACGACGAGAACTAAAGTAAACATCGGAAATGTGCAAGAATATTTCAAAGAACACCCTGAAGCAAGCCAAAGAGAAGCATTAAAATTTCTTTGAATTAAAAGATAATCGATTCAACGAATAATGAAGATCGACATCGGCTTACTTCCCTACAAGATTCTGAGTAATAAACCGATTTGATTTGATCTGTCATTCCGTGCTTTGAATTGGCAAACAAGATGATCAACATGAAAAAAAGCGGCAAACTTCACTTTAGTAAAACCTCGTTTCCGACAAAGCGCATTTTCATCTTCTAGGTTACGTAAACAAACAAAAATAGCATTTCTAGAGCACAGAGAATCCTCATCATGTAATAATTTAAACCACTTCATCCATTCAGAGTTACAATTTCGTATGTAATGTTGGTCATTTCATTGTGAAAATGTTACTGGACTGTGCATTTTTGTATTGTATTTATTTTGATTAATATATTATTTTATTATATTTTTTGTTTACTTCTGAAATAGAGTAAGAGTGTCTATAGGTATGTGTTGCCTAAATGATTTGTAAAAGCTAGATTTATTATAAAAAAATTTTTAAAGAAATGTACAAGTTCAAGATAATAGTATGACCTTAGCAAAAATGATTAAAATATTTAAAAGAAAAATTATTTAATTACAAATGCAGAATGTTAAAGCAGAATTTAGCAATTATGATAATCACTAATTTTAAAAAGTATTTCAACGGTAAAATCACCATTTGGATCAATTTTAACCAAATCTTCACAAAATCATCAGTGAAATTTCTTTGATTTATCATATTTGTACTGAAAAAAACTGAAACATTGTAGTTTACGATACTTCCTTTTATTAGTTACCTTTTCAAAGGCTTCAGTTTCCTGTTTTGGTCTAATTAGCAAATAGAAATAGAGGCATCTTTCTTTTTTTAATCTTTTGTTTATAGTTATTACATGTAATTACGTTTTTGTCAAATTTTTTATACTATCTTTTATTTTTTATTTTCATGTATTTTTTTTAAATAATTAATCACAAATAATTTGATTTTATTGTAATGCTTATATATATATATATATATATAT
>MQRK01222986.1:0-11717 GCA_001938485.1 Girardia tigrina | reverse complement strand
ATATATATATATATATATATATATGAATCCCAGAGAAATTCCCTATTCTAACAGTTAGAGAACATTTTAAGTAGTGTATTCGGCAAGCGTTTATCAGGTCGAAAATGTTCAGCGTAAAGAAATAAAAAGAAAAATCCCTTTCTCTACAAAATAATAATGTAATTTCGTTAGTAAAAATTTCAAATATTTAAAAGAAAATATTTTAATTAAAAACAAACAAATTGAAAATTAGTAATTTTTGTATTTATTTGACACGCAATAATATAAACATTTTTTCAAAATAATTACAGATTCAAATGTCTTTTAATTGGGTCAGTTATCAAAACAAAATAATATTACCAAATATGACAATTCTGATTACAAATATAACGTAATATTTGTAAAGTATTTTAATTGACATTCTGAGGAGGAGTATAGTGAATCATTATGGATCAGACACACACATTTACAATAACAAGTGGCATTGACTTATTGGATTTACTGCAGACTTTTCTGACTTGCTTCAGATTTATACGATTCAAAGATCTATTATCTTATTTTTTCACGAAATTCAATTAAAATTGCTAATATGAATATTATATAGAAGTAAAAGTAATAAACAAATAATACAATTGTTTTAAATAAAATAAAATCTAAATAAAATATTTTTGCTTTTGTTTCTCGTATAAATGTTATTATTACTGTTCTAACTGTTACGAAATTTAAACAAAATTCGAGGCATATTAAATTTCTTAAATTAACTTTTTGTATAAATAAGCACAAATAAAAATTATTCAGTTTATAAGATATTCAGAAAATTTTCATAGTTAAAACGAAATCAATTCTAAAAAAAATCTAATATTTATTCAGCATCTCTATTTTTGTAATAAACTGGCCGTAAAATATCACATGTGTTGCTATTGAATTTTTTTTTTATTTTTCATAGTAAAAGTGAAATACATTTTCATGAAAAATAAACGATTTTTTATTTTAATTAATGTTATATAAAAAAATTTTTAAAAAAATGTTACCGGAATTTATAAAATTATTTTAGAAAATATAAAATTTTAACATGATGTTATTATTGTATGATTTTGCCAATATAATTAATTTACATAATCTTTTTACTATTTTATTTCAAAAATATGACAAAATCTTTGTTATTTAATTTAAAGATTTGAATAGGAAAGTCATTTGAATACGAGAGATACAACAACTATACCACATTCAAATACAAATAATACTTAAAAATTAATCCCCACAGACATATTACATCTAGCGACAATTAAGAACATTAAATCATGAAGTTTCACTCGGAAACATTCAATAAAAATAAGGCTGTTAGAAATTTTAGGTGTTTATTGATTTCATATCCAATTTATATGTTTAAACATCTAACCTTTTCGAAAATATTGTTTATTTATATTACAGAAAAACATTTATTAAATCACAGAATTACATGTTTCATTCTTAAAAGAATTGATTCAAGTTGTTCTTACCAAAATACAAACGATTAGTCTGTATTGAATCACAGAAATAACAAAAAATTTCACTGATAATAAATAGAAATATAATCAAACTATTGCCAGATATGCTGTTAAGAAGTTGATACTAACAGAGGTGCAAATTAATAAATACGATTTCTTTAGTCAACGCCGTTCTTCATCTATGATAATTCACACGTCAATAGAAATAAACTTTACAGAATAGATATGTCCAAAATCATTTAAAGAACCAACATCAAGTTTTCGTATACAGCCAATAATGAAGTATCCATTGAAAGCTATGTTTGAGGTTGTTTCTCGTTGTAGACCATGCTGTTGGTATATATGCAAAGGTTATCTTAACCCCAATTAGTACATAAACATCCTGCAAACCGAATTAATTCCTCAGATTGAGGAACTTACCCACAACAACCGTGGCCGTTACAGCAACAGCAACAGATTTCCGAAAATAAGTGCACCCAAAAAGAAGCAAAAAATTTGATTAGTGTAATAACAAAAATTGTGAAGGGACGCTAAAATGAAAATAACAAGCATATTTCTTATTGTCATCGGAATCGTTTAAGAAAATAAAATACGGAAAATCGTGACGTGACCTTATTAATAATTTCACATTTACATACATTTAAAATATTAAAAAGCAAATTATAATAAGATAAAAAGGTTTCAGGATGCTCATAATTGCTAACCAATCGTATTTCACCAGCTATTTGACGAAAATAATTTCAAGGTATACAATTTGAAAAATGAATAAAATAAAAGACGTTCGAAATGAAGTTAAAGAATGATTGTGTAAAATAAAGACACTATAATACTTATATATAATTATTGTCGAAAAAATGTCTGCAAAAGAAAATAAATATCTTTACACTTCATATACATATCTTATTAATCAAAATAACTCATTACATTTAGATCAAAAACATTCAACAATAGTTCTGAGAAAAACAATGAAAACATTAAATCAGATAACTAAAAATATATCAATTTTCTATTACCTAAAAAAATAAAAAAATAAAAAAAATCGATAAAATAAAATAAGAAGAAATTAAGAGAGAAATTCAATAAATAATTAAATGACTTTTTAGAAATAAAGTTTTTCAATGAGTAATTAATAGAAATTTTGCTGAAAGAAGATTCTTTTCAAAATACGATCCACATATAAATAATGAAATTAAAATTCTGAAATGCGAAATTCATTTTATTTTAATCAATCATAACTAAATAAATAGTAATTATTATCTAAAATATGTTTAATCTTATCAACTGATTTAAGAATTTTGTTTAATTAAAATAAAGGATTTCTATAGGAAAAAAAAATTTTTGTAATGTAAAACTGATGCATTTTTATAAAGGTGTAAATGTAGAAAAATCATTATTAAATTTACCTAATATTCTCAAGTTTCGACTCAAGTTTCAATAAATAAATGTTAGAATATCTTAGCACAAGGGTTTTAAGATTTGACATAATCTTAACTTCTAATTTAAACTCCTAATCTTAGGCCTAATTTTAACAAAAACTGAAACAAAGAATTGTTAAAATTACCACAGTAGACTAATTTCCAATTACTGGGGACTCGTGAAAATCCAAAGTAAAATGCAATTTTAAGGCATTCTATTTTGTTAATTTTATTGACTTACAAAATGTTTCATAAATGATGACGAATATGTCAACATATTTATTTTTCTTTCTTTTTTAGAAACGTCAATGAATTGTTTTTGTTAATTGTGACATCAAGTTTTTTTAATAAATTTCTTATAGTATAAATGTAACTTTATACTTCTGGGATTTTTTTAATCTGTGACTGATATTCTTTTGGTTATGAAAGTCTGGTAATACTACGAATATATTGTGCTAACCCATGCGCTATATACACATTTTGATTCATTTTGTTAGTGAATGACTATTGTATCGATCGTTTTGGTGTGCTTGTACGTATTTATCCTCGAGAACAAGAATGTGTATGGGCACATCATGTTTGATCATGAGTTGTAGATTTATTTAAAGTAAAGGTATCTATAATTCAAAATTATCACAGTTATTTACTTATTAAAAACGAAATGAAAATTCCAAACGTAGTAAAAGGAAGAGTAACGATCTGAATTCATAAATTTGTGACTGAAAATTAACAATGACTAAAATACTTTTTTACTATTAAGAAAATTACTATTAAATTAACTATTAACACATTGAATGCTGAGTACGAGATATCTCGTACTTCAATATTCATTAGTTAGACGCTAAGTACGAGATATCTCGTACTCAGCATTCAATGTGTTAAATGCTAAAAAGGCAAATGTTCGATAATATTGTCCCACGCGTAGCAGACGTTTGGTGCATGATGTCAACAGCAGTCAATGTGTTAAGAAATGTTAAAAAAATCATCGAGATTTTCAAGAAAAGTTGAATTTTTTGGAATATGATGGATTGGGAGGTCTAGAAAATTTACAAGATCAAGAAAAGAAATAAAAACTATATCAAAATCAATTCCTCAATAATAAATATATTGCCTCTATTTACCGTCCATATCTATGATATTACAATGTCCCGATAAAAATTTTCAATCGTTTTTAACCCGAGTAGTTTGAATTCTTCAGTCTCTCTATTGTTCCTCACAGTTTTTCATATTTCTTTGTTAGTGGTTCAGTTAAATAATACTAGTGTTATCTTTGTTTGGTTTATTAATTCATTTTAAAATTTTTTATCAGAATTGATTAGTAAGTTTTCGTACATATAATTTTATCAATTACATAGTTGACATGCTATGATAATTGACCAAACCCAAGTATTAAGTATATGATTGAGTGTCCCATAGGCTCAATGTTTAAGAAGGTGGCCACCACCTATGATTCTTACGGTTTCTAATTCTGAATGATGATACACAGGTCATTCAAACCAACTGTTACAACTAGGATTCCATCGATCGGTGTTAGTCAAATTCTTTTCGTCGAAGTGCACCCAAGCAAAGAATCATGTGGCTTTCAGGTTTACCTCATTTTAAATAATTTCATCTGTGATAGGTTGAAACATCGAATAAGAGCGAGATTTGAATCGAGAAGGCATGTTTTCACAATTCAATCATCATTGTTTAGATGTCTGAACTTTTTTGTCGATGCCATCAAAAAAGCTTTTCATAGCGATATAAACCATACTCAAATTATCACGTAGATAAAAATTTATTTAATAATCTGAAAATTCCGATATGCTGTTCAATTTTCAGAAATCCAAAAAAATAATTTAAACAGAATTAAATTTTAAAAAATTATTTTGGTGAAAAAAGTAGTGATCCAATGTTTTAGATTTCATTATAAAAAGGAAAAAATAATTTAAATATAAAATTTAAATAAAAATTGGATGAAAAAACTAATAAACTCGGATGTCAGATTAATAAATTTGTTTGTATTAGTGGGCACCACACAAATCTTTATATATTATTATTTATCTTGACATTATTGAGTATACGTTTGTGTAAAATAATATATATATATATATATATATATATATATATATATAGGAGGGTCTCAAGATTAATATTATATAAATTTATTAATGTCTATAACCAAAATAATGAAGTCTAAAAAGCCAACATATTTTTTATACAAACTGATTTTCGTAGTTACAAAGACAGCCAATGGTTAGACCTTAGTACAGTTAATTCATGATAAATATTTATAGTTCTAAGTTTTTTATTTATAAAATGTAAATATTGATCTGAAAAGGACTAGTCGATAAATAAATATGAAATGGTAACAGTAATTGAAATTATGATAATTATTTATTTATTTAACCTAAGTGATATGCTGCTGACCTATTTGAGCTGATTAAAAATAAAAGAAGTTCAATAAATATGATGTTCCACAACAAAAAGTATTGTAATAGTAAAAAAAATAATTATAAATAATTAACCACAAATCGTTTTTTTTACAAGAGAAGTAATGACAAGACCCCATTTGAGATTGCAGCGAGTAATCAATTTTAATAATATTTGATATTCTAAATATATTTTTATTTAACATGTTCTTATTTTAATTTTTATTATTTTAATATATTTAATTTATTATTTATTTTATTTTAATTTATTTTTAATTTAACTGACTATATTTCAAAGGCTTATTAATCTCCATTATTTTCATATGCACTTTCGTTCGGATGACATTGTGTGACACTTGAGACTGTAACCACCATCCAAGTTTTGAATATTTGTTACATACACTGACCACATTTCCCTTTTTGATCGACCAAGAATAATTTTCGTTACTGCATAAAATAAATTTTGACCCATTTTTTTCTATTCTTAAACATTCAATATTATATATTTCATATTATCTTCATATTAACAATTATACAATTGATTGAACCGTTTCTTCTAAATAGTTGCATCACTTATTTCATTTATCATGATACTCTATAAATTACATATCCATTAAAAAAATTCTTCTTATGAACTATCAGTGTCTTCCAGATTTGTTAAATATACTAGCCCACCTCTAAAATCAAAATAAACAACTATTTTCCTATCTCTAGTGTTACAAGGTGATTGAATATTATTTAGGGAATAATTGCATTCACTGAACAATCATATTCGTTCCTAGAATTTCTGGATTTATTTCAGTAAACATTCTTATTTGTAATAAAAACTCTGTCTCTTTATGTTTACATCGTTTAATTTCTCATTATATTTCTCAAGAATTATATGTAAATTTACTTAATTTAAATTTCTATACATTAATGATTAAATCAAATGGTAATTTAGTAATTAAACTCAAATAACACCATTTCAATTTTAAATTTTTATTAGAAAAAAAATATATAATCTCACTTGAAAAATGCGATGTATCTAATTAATAATAATTGTTAAATGTTTCAATCATTATTTATGTTCACTATTATTTTTGAAAATAATATTTAAATAAAAAACATTGAATATTAAATGAAGCATAGGGAAAACATTATACAATAATTTCGTAATTAAACTGATAACCCAGACCCCTAATAGATCTATTTATATATGCATTTATACACATATTACATAAATGACATTAATTAAAATATTTGTCTGAAACTAAAATGAAAATAAAATGATTAGATTTCAGAATTTTGGAAATTTTTCTTCACAATTTTTTATCTTTAACAAGAAAAATATTTAATTTTATTAATTTTATATTTATGCATAAACTATTGTTATTATTTAAAAGGACCTATAAATGTTAATAATACATATATATATATATATATATATATATATATATTATATTTCTATGTTTGAAAATGCATTTAATATTTCTATTTAAATGCGACCAGAAATAAAACCAAAAACCCTGTGCAATTACACAGATGGCCCAATTAGACTGGGAGTAACATTTTAAGTAAAACATGTAATGAGAAAAAGGAATCTTTATTCGTTTGAAACAGGTGGCAGTATTTAAAAATTTTACAGTCTAATTGAAAAAAATAATAATTTAAATTTATCAAAAGAACTGATTTTTGAAAAAATAGATAATAATTTATATTTTATGTTTTTCCTTTATATAAATATATTTTTATAGTTTTTTATTTACTTTTATAATTTAATTATATGTTTTCTATTTCAATGAATTAAACTTCGGATGATTTATTTCGTATATGTAATAAAATGGTCTCAAGTTTATTTACAAAAATATTAATATATTTATTTTTAGTATAAATTCATTTTTAATACAATTTTTTATATTTTATTGTGTATAAATATAAACCCTATTCATATGCCGTATTTGTTAATATTATAATTAAATGATCATATGATTCAATAAATAAAATTATTATAATTTATGATATGATAGTTAAATATTTTAAAAATAAAAACTATTTTATTTTTATACCTAAAATATTCTATAAATATAAAATATAAAACCATCAATGAATATTTAATGAAATTCTTTATAGATACGTGTTTATATTAACATTTTATTAATAATCATCACTATTAAAACTAATTCAAAATGTATCCGTCAAATTTGCAAATTTTTTAACCATTAAAAACGATGCAAAAAAACGATGAAACTTTACCTATACTGATATTTTTATTTTATAACTTTTTTATTTATAACTATTAAAAAATAACAGATGTTTCAAACAACAATATTTTACCGTTTGTAACGACAACGCTCTGTAAACAGAGTTTTAATAAAGAAAAATGAAAAAAATAATTATCATACTAATGAAAAAAACTTAGAAAAACTTTAATGATCTTTTCGAAAATTAAATAAGATAAATTATTATTTATTAATAATATTTTTCAAGTTTCTTTTTTTTAAATATTCAAGCTTTAGTAAAACTTTTAATTTACTGATCATTATATTTTTCTTTTCTTTTCCTTCTGACACCTTTTCGTCAAATTTTCTTTATAATATTTTACGTTTAATTCATTCAGTTTTATTTTTATAAATATAAAACAAATAAAGCCAAATGATTACAAAACTTAAAAATTTGTCTTTAAAGACACAAATAAATCAAAACAAAATAGATTTTAATATTACTATATAATTTGTAATTATAAAAAGAAAGAAAAAGTGAAAATTTTAAGACAAAAATATTGATTCTTCATTCATAAATAACATCTGTTTTTGAAGAATTTTTGGACGCTTTTGTAATTTCCTACTGAAAACAATTATAACGTTATGTTGAATATAATTACTGATTTGATGGTAAAGTAGATAGAAAATATATATTTTTATATTATTATATTTGTGAAATTATAAAATGTTTTCTGTATTTATTTTGTGATCATTTTAAAGTTAACTAAATGAAATTATAATGATCTTATTTGATTAATTTATTTCGATCATCATTCAATATAAAATATTTATATTTAATATTAAATAAAAAGAAATCTGTAGAAAATAGCTATTTTATCAAATAGTTGATTGGGATTTGATTTTTTATTCATATTTAAATTAATACCTTAACATTTAACCCATACTTCACATATATATTATGGTTCGTAGGATAAAATAAAAAAATTAATATAAATTAAAGTAATATAAAAGCAATTAAAAATATAAAATCTTTAAAAAAACAAAATAAATAATTTTTTTTGAAAATCGAAATAATTCAATTGTAAACGTACTAAACTTAAATTTTACAATAAATTTGAAATTTTATATAACTGTAACATTAAACGATTTCATATTATTATTAAAAAGAAAAGTTGTTATTGCCTAATTTAACTTTAAAATCTTTAAACTGACCAAATAAAACTATTTCTACTTAGATGAGTAATGTCTCTGATTTGAGTGCAAAGAGGAAGACTAATCTCTTCATTTGAATTGATAAGTTTGATTTACCTAGAAGGAGAATTTCAGTTTTTAGACAAATAGTTCTGTTTTTGGTATAATAATAATTGTTATTATTTTAAAGTTAAGAGTTCAATTTTCTAGACATCGTTTCAAATATTTTGTTTCTATAGTATAATTAAAGTTTATTAATCAATTAATTTAATTTTAAAATTCATTTGTTTATGCGGATCCTGATTTAAAATAATTTGTTTCAAAAGTCGATTTTAGCGATCTTCAAACTTTGGCCAATACCAGAGCCTTTAAAACTATAAAATCTTTTGGGGAACTTAGAAAAAGATACTTTAAAATAATATGTTAGAGATCAATTTATGATAAGTACTTTATATAACTTATACACACACACACACACATATATATATATATATATTTCGAAAATATAATTTGATTAAATCTTTTTTTATACAACTATTGGACATGTTTCGATGTTTATATACATCATCATCAGCAATTTTCTATTGAATTGTTTGAATAATACAATTGTATTATAAAAAAAAAAGTTGTATAAAAAAAGCTTTAATCAAATTATATTTTCGAAATACTAAACTAGCGTTCACAAGACTCAATAATATATATATATCTATATATATATCTATATATATATATATATGATTATATTGAATTTTCTTTTAGACAAGTAGAATACCAGGTCTATTTTGTAATTTTATTATTATTTTTATTTTATTAAATCCATTTTTAAAAGTTCATTGTAAATGTTATTGACTTCAATTTCAAAGCATTCAAATATTAATGTTACAACCAAACTTTTTCAATAATTTAATTATGTCAGTATTGTGGAAAAAGAAATTAATCGAAAAATCATCGAAACTGTATCACATATTTAATCATCAAACCGACAGACCGAATTTGAAAGAAATTAAAGATTATTTTATTTAGAATAAAAAAAAAGTTAAGAATATCCCAAAAAATATTTCAACATTTTGAATCATTTATTTAAAGCTTGTATAATAATAAAAATTTAAAAGTTGACAGAAAAAATATTAGACATTTTTATAGACGCATTGAAGAGCCATTCGAAAATTGTTTTTGAAATGCTATTTTTCTCTCCTGATTACCTAGACGCTAAAACTATCGCCATAGAAACTTTATTCATGTTCTTTTATGCATTATATATTATTTTATTGCATTAACTACAACGCAAAAGCTGTTTATTTTAATGTATTGATGTGATCTACATTTTCCTCATGTTATTATTGAAAAACGTTTCCATTAGAAACAATTGATCAATTTATTAGTAAGATATAATACAGCGATTGTATTAATGAATGTAAACAGCACATATAAAACAGAAAAGATTAATAGTAATACATTTGATCTTCTCATTTTTTATGTCAATTGAAAAAAGAGCTTTTATTAATCACAATTCCTATAATTTATAATCAATTTTATTAAAATGGAAAAATAAAAAAAACTAAGATGTCATTTAATGTCAGAGATTTGCAATTAAAAAGTCGGTTACGCTAACTTTTGTCACATTGTCTGTCTGCTGTTGAATCAAACAGAATAATCATGAAAACAATATTACTATTATGAAAATTAATACTCTGGAAAACATTTATATTACATTTTATTGCTTTTTAATATATATATATATATATATATATATATATATATATATATATTCATATATAGCAATACAATAATATGCATTCTATACAAACCTTATTATCAACGATGCTCTACATATCCAATCTGAATTTTACATGTTCACTTTTCAGAAGACAGACTAAAATTTTAAGAAATCAACAAATCAGATCCCTACGTTATGCTCCCAAATTATGTAAAACGATTCAGCAAGTCTATGGAAGCTTAGTCAGTTGAGTAATGTCATTCTTTACAGGTAATTTTTGTGATTCTATCTAAGTCTAGCTATGCCATGCGTGATTTTCAAGTTTTTTCTTCGATGAACAAGTATTAAATTTTGAAATATACACAATACAAACCAGCATTGATAACATGACCTTTGGCTAATATCGTGATATAATTATCACCTCGAAAGTTACATGCAACAATGATTTGATGTTTTTCATTAGATATGATCCGTCGTGCAACTTCAGAACGGTCAACTCCTGATCCAACGAAAGCAGGCATAACTTCATTGTACAGTCTTTTCTCGTCAAAAAAAATTACCATGCTATTTATTTTATTTAGAATCCCATTAGCTTCACTGACTTTGTTTTGTTTCTGTTGATCACCTAATTTGTATGAAATCCAATGTGTACACATGCTATGCAAATTTAGATTTTTGAACAGTGGACTCTGGAATGTCGTTTACAAAACTGAGTGCACTTTTAGATAAACGAAAATCATGATTTATTAGTGTTTGTGTTTCTGATAAGTTTTCTAGAGTTCTATATGTTTGAGGTCGTCTAGATCTGACTTTCTTTTGAACACTTGACGTTCTCCAAGAAAATCATTAGCCAGTTGTCTTATTCGTCTTTTTTAAATTAGTTTACAATCTCCTGACGGTATGGAGATACTCATAAATTTCTGAAACTTTCTTTTTGCATCTAACCAACATCAATTTTAAAAAACATTATTACGTTTCATTTTGTATTATTATTTTCATTTTGTATATTATTATGTCGAAAATATAATTTGATTAAAGCTTTTTTTTATATAATTATTGGACATGTTTCGATGTTTACATACATCATCATCAGCAATTTTCGAATGTTTAGTAAATGAATATTGAATTGTTCGAATAATATAATTTTTTACAATTTTAATAAATATAATTTACTTTAAAAGGTGACAAAAAAATTAAACTGTGAGAAGTGGTTGCAACGTCTATATCCGAATTCATTTTTTTAAACACCAAAATTTTATTCATATAACAATTCACATTTCTAAAACAAATTTTCCTGTTAATTTAATTTAATT